>CM039131.1:22869980-23010252 GCA_022036555.1 Microstegium vimineum
GACCTTCTCTAGCACAGCAATTCTAGCATCTTTTTGTGCCAGCTCAGAACGCAAGCCTAAGCAAGACTTGCACGCACCAAGTAAGCTAGGCCTAGCCTTCAGCTCACTGACCTCCTCAAGTAGAGTGCCATACTTGTCCTGGAGAGTGACAAGATCAGACATGTGAATGGCGCAAGCATCACACTCTACCTCCTTAGTAACCACCACAGACGTCTTAGCAAAATCTAGCTCATGAAGCACGCTAAGGCACTTCGCCTTAAAGTCGTTCCTCTCTACAGCAGCATGCTTGAGCAATGCATCTTGACTCATCAAGGCGTCGTTCAGACACTCAATGTCAAGGGAGAGGGACTCAACGGTGGGTGGTACCTCGGGTGTGTCGGAGTCGTAGTCGTAGTCGGGGCCTTCCTTGCGCTTGCCGACCTTGCCTTCTTCAATCGCCATGGTGCAAAATCCACCGTGCTTGGCGTTGGCGTAGAAGCATAGGCCGTTGAGCTTGTCCTCAACCTTTCCCTTGGACTCATCATCGCTTGAAGAAGCACCTCCGTCGGAGGAGGCATCGATGTCGCTGAGGGAGGCGAGGAAGGCTCGGTGCTTGGCCTTCACCTTGTCGATCACCTTTTTGGAGGACCTTCGGTGGTAGCCACCCTTGGGCTTGTGCTTGTCCTCGAAGTGGTGCTCGCGCTTGTCCTTGCGCTTGGTGAAGTCGCCCGCAGCTTTCTTGGGGCAATTTGCGATGAAGTGATCCTCATTACCGCAACGGTAGCACCCCTTGGCTGAGCCACCACGCCGACAGTTCAAAGTCACGAACTCGAAACTGATACACCGAGAGCGGTACTCTCAACCCCTAGAGAGAAGAGCCAAGAGCACACCCAAAAATACTTATGAGAACTGGTCTCAAAAGTACCTAATCAGGTTCCTTACATGAATACGAATCCAACGCAACAAACGGAACTTGATTCGGAGTCCGGACGAGATAGAAACGGCCAAAACAGCGACAAAGAAAATCCTGAAAACCTTGCTCGAAGGGCGACGGACGCTGGCGACGGACGTTGCAGAGGGCGACGGACTGAGTCCGATGGGCGACGGACGCTGCTCTGTCAGGAGCGTCCGACGCTCAAAAAACAGCTCGAAAACAGCCCCAGCGACGGACGATCGAGACAGACGCTGTCGTCAGCACTACGTAGCGTCCGGCGCCTCCGACAGACCGTCCGACGCCAAACTCTGGAGCGTCCTACGCCCCCGAAATCTGCACAGCGATCCCGAAAATCGTTTTCTCTCCTCCAAATCTTCCCAAAACTCAACCAAATGAACTCCAACTGCAACCACACTTTGTAGGCATGATCCTTGTACAGTTGGGGAGCTAATCCTAAGAAATCATCGCTCAATTTGGTGAGAATTAAAGGGAAACGAGGATTTGGGGGAAAAGAGGCAAGAACAAAGAACGCCACAAAGAAATCGCCCGATCTACGCACTCGTGAGGTTTGAGGGGAATTACTTCAGTGCAAAGAAGCTCCTCACGAATACGAACAACTTGGTTCATGTGGATTTCGCAAAGCTACTCCCTACAAAGAGAAATCATCTCGGGAAAAAGAGGGAGCAAAAGATAAACGCGAAGAACACAAGCAAAACGGGATTACGATCAAGAAGTCGAAGCCACCATGGCTTACGGAGGTTACGGCCTCTGATTCCTCGCAACAAACTCAAGTTCTTACAGAGGTTGGTGAAATCAACCTAGGGATCTCATGAACTAGAGAGAGGGTAGAGAGAGAGAGAGTTGGGGAAAAATGATTAGGGTTCAAGAGATGGGATGAGGGATAACCCTTCACCCCCTACTTAACGGGCTTTGGCTATTTCCCAAAGACCCCCCTAGATACATTGAGTGAACTACCTAGCCTAAGCATTGCAGTCCAAGCTCCTGGAAATATCTCCCGCATTTTGAATGGACGGACCCGCTTCCTGCTGGGAGTTGCCGTCGCCTCGACGCAACCTCCAGGATTCCGCCACGTGCCATCCCCGCTTCTTCAGAAGCTCCGCCTAGGTTTTGAGGCCCAAACCCAGGAAACCCGCCACCGGTAGCTTTGGGCTCAACTACCGAACCCCGAGTTTTGCGGCCCAAACTCAGAAACCTACGCAGATGGTTTTGAGGCCCAAACCACCAAACCACTCAACGCGAGCCACCTTGTCTTCGCCAGGTCGGACTCCGAGTCCCCTGAGCCTCCGCTTGACTCGCGCGTCCACCGTCTTGACTCGGCCGACTCAGTCTACCTCCATGTCTTCTCGCACTCACCGTTGACAAAGTACTAGCCACCACAGTTAGTCCGCCGGCGCCCATGGTCCCTCAGTCTGAGCCCCGCTTCCTCCCTTCACCGCTCTCAATCCATCAGCACGACAAGCCTCTACTTGACCTTCTCCACGCCATTGACCACTATCACTAGATATAGCACCTGCACACCACAAGCCGATAGACAGGCACACATTTTCTTTCGCAAAGGGTTAGAATCAAGCCACTCAAACTGAACCGCTCAAGTGTAGGGCAATCACTCATCACAAAACTGAACTACATGGGTATTTATCCACCATGTGTTCGCAGCTCCTTTGGGATACCAAAGGCCAATGCTAGGGGTGTGCCTTATGTACCTAAGGATTCTTTTAACCGCACTTAGATGCGACTCCTTAGGGTTTGCTTGAAACCTAGCACACATACACACACTAAACATGATATCCGGCCTAGATGCGGTGAGGTAAATAAAACTACCGATCATAGAACGATAGAGTTTGGTCAATCGGTTTACCTCCCTCATCGAGATCGAGATGCCCATTAGTAAGCAGTGGGGTATTGATTAGCTTGCAATCCTCCATCTTGAATTTCTTGAGCACATCATGAGTGTACTTCTCTTGAGATATGAAGGTGCCCTCCCTCAATTGCTTCACTTGGAAGCCAAGGAAGAAGGTTAGCTCGCCAATCATTGACATCTCAAATTCCTTGGACATCAATGCACCAAACTCCTTGCAATGGTCTTGGTTTTTTGACCCAAATATAATGTCATCGACATATACTTGGCAAACAAAGATCTCTCCATTAAGCTTCTTGGTGAATAGTGTTGTGTCGACGATCCCGATCTTGAAGCCCTTCTTGAGTAGGAAGTCCCTTAGCCTCTCATACCAAGCTCTTGGAGCTTGCTTCAATCCGTAGAGAGCCTTGGACAACCTATAGACATGGTTAGGCAAGTTTGGATCTTTAAACCCGGGAGGTTGTGAGACATAGACAAGTTCATTGATGAAACCATTTAAGAAGGCACTCTTCACATCCATTTGAAAGAGTTTCATTTTGTGATGTGAAGCATACGCCAAAAGGATACGAATGGCTTCAAGTCTTGCAACCGGAGCAAAGGTCTCTCTAAAATCAAGTCCTTCTACTTGACAGAACCCCTTTGCCACCAATCTTGCCTTGTTCCTCACAACTATGCCTTGATCATCTTGCTTGTTCCTAAACACCCACTTGGTGCCAATGATTCTTGCTCCCTTTGGCCTTTCTTCAAGTGTCCACACTTGGTTCCAGGTGAAGTTGTTGAGTTCTTCATACATGGCATTCACCCAATCCGGATCCGCAAGTGTGTCCTCAACACTAGTAGGCTCAACAAAGGAAACAAACGAGTGATGTTCAACATAAGATGCAAGTCTAGAGCGATTCATAACTCCCTTTGATGGACTTCCTATGATTTGATCATGGGGGTGTGCTTGAAGGATAGGTGTTGATCTTATATCATGAACTTGAGGAGGGGGACGTGGTGCTTCAACATTGCTTGCTTCGGCCTCGGCTTGATCTTGAGGGATGAAGGTATCTTCTTGAGCTTCCCTCACTTGATCTTCTTCAACTTGAGGCGTGCGAGGTGGAGAAGGATCTTGATTATCATCATCTTCAACTTCTTCCACCTCTTGCGGGTTGATAGCACCAATTGGCATATTCTTCATTGCCTCCCTCAATGGTTCATCACCTACATCAATATCCTCAAGTGCTCCTTGGGAGCCATTAGTTTCATCAAATTCCAAGTCATACGTTTCTTCAACTAAGTCGGTGGCTTTGTTAAATACACGGTATGCCTTGGACTTAAGCGAATATCCAACAAGGAAACCAAGGTCACACTGCCGTTGGAATTTACCCAAGTGTTGGCGCTTCTTGTAGATGTACACTTTGCACCCAAACACCCAGAAGAACGAAATATCCGGCTTCTTCCCATTCACAAGCTCATAGGGAGTCTTCTTCAATAGCCTTTAGATGAAGAGGCGGTTTGCCGCATAGCAAGCGGTGTTGATGGCCTCCGCCCAAAACTTCTCCGGAGTGTTGTACTCATCAAGCATAGACCTTGCTAGAGTTATGAGCGTTCGGTTCTTCCTCTCTACAATACCATTTTGTTGTGGAGTATATGTGGCGGATACCTCATGCTTGATCCCCACTTCATCACAAAAGTCTTCAATCTTGGTGTTGACAAACTCGGTGCCATTGTCACTTCTTATCTTCTTGATCTTCACTTCAAACTCATTTTGTGCCCTTGTTGCAAACTTCTTGAAGATAGCTTGAGTTTCACTCTTGTCTTGAAGAAAGAACACCCAAGTGTACCTTGAATAATCATCAACCACCACTAGGCAAAAGATATTTCCTCCAAGACTAGCATATGTAGTGGGGCCGAAAAGATCCATGTGAAGTAATTCAAGTACTCTTGAGGTTGACATGAATGCTTTAGTGGGATGGGTGTTGGCAACTTGCTTGCCGGCTTGACATGCACTACACAACCCATTGCCTTGGTAACTGAAGGACCAGAAATGGCGACCAGAGGGGGGATTAATGGGAGCCGTATAAAAATTCCTTTTGGAGGATCTTGACCCTTGTCCCAAGCACAACCCAAAGAAGAACTAGGCTCACGACCCACAAGTGGGTGGATATTCTCGGAGATGTCCTAGGAACACAGCGGAGCTAGTCACGAACCCGGAGAAACAAACTGCGAAAAGAACGGAGGAAAAACAGCACCAACAGAGGCTCTGGACCAGTTGGGGCAGAGCCACCGGACTAAGGAGAGTAGTCCGGAGCTCAGGTCTGACGCTTTGTCCAGCTGAAGCAAAGCAACACAGTGAGCACCCTAGCTCCGGACTAGTTAGGCTCCACCTCCGGACCAAGGAAGGTGGTCTGGTGCTCACTCGCCAAACAGACCAGTAAGCTACCGGCTCTTTAAGTTGGCGACGGACGCTCCGACGCCTAGGTGACGGACGGTCCGTCGCCCTGCCCAACGGCTAGTTCAGCACACTGTTTTGGGCGACGGACGCTCCTGCGCAGTCCGACGAACGCTGAGGCATCAGCATCCGACGCCCCTTTTCGTTTTGCACTGAAAACAGCCCCACAGGAAGGCCGACGGACGCTACCCTAGCATCCGACGCCCTCTGAAACTCAGGGGCTCATACTGAGCGGCCAACGAACGCTACGTCATCCTGATGTCAGCGTCTGACGCCCAGTTAACTTCTTTTTCAACTCCGGTTTTCGTCGCGATGAATTCGGAAGAAGTTCTTGGCTATCTTACGGTCACCATAGGCTTGCTTAGAGCTAAGGAAGTCAAGTGTGCACCACACCTAAGTCATGAAGCTTTCCTAAGTCAAGCTACTAGTCTCAACCCCTCTTGATAGTATGGTCAAAGATCAAATAGAAGTTCTATTTATTTCTAAGTGCCCTTCATCACCTTATGACACTTAGCTTATCATTCTAGGGTCTTCATCATGTCTCTTCGAAATCCGAAACGATATCCATCTTGAGGGCTAAGTGATGACCATTCATGCCCATTCATGTTGATCACTATGGCTAAGCTACGCATAGCCTCTGCAAAACACACGTTAGCCATAATAATCACTAATTGCCGTTAATCACCAAAATCAAATAGGGTCATGATTCTTCAGGTTGCATCCACCACTAAAAACTGATCTCTAATAGGGGTCACCTTAAAACAGTTGCCTCTAAATTTAGGCTATTTGTACTGGTGGTCTATTTCTACTGATGAGCTTAAGCCAATTGCTAGTAGAAATAACAACATTTTCTACTGGCTGTCGTGTTATATAGACTGTCGCTAGTTTTTTTTTTACACACTATATTGCCATATTGGCATCTAATTTTGCGTATACAGTCAATAGAATGATTAGGTGGCATGAAAACGTTATCCGTTCGTACGTACTAGAGTATTATATTACAAATTTATTTTTATTCAAAAGTAGTAGTACTACTGTATCCGGCATGAAACTTGGCTCCCAGCTTGCGGAGCTTGCATGGTGAGACGCTCCTGTCAAGGGAAATATAGTTTGCAAATATATAAATTGGGCAACCACTTGCAAGTCTAATTAATTATAGATTTGTTGGTGGAGTACACATAATGAATTAATGTGATCCATTTTTCCTTCCAAAACATGTCAAGTTTGTCCTTATACACTAATTAAGATGTCACTTGGATCTTTAGAAGTAAATTTATTCTTATAATTATAGTTAGCCATATAAGGGAGATATTATTATTAGGTACAGAAGGAATATATTGTATGGTGATTTATAAATCAATTTTTATTTCCTATCCATTAAATTTGAGATAGGCTTACGCTAACCTTGAAAAATGATGGAATATTAAATTTCTAGCTAAATAACTGAAGTTATTAGAGTAGATTTCAATTTCTTCGAATAAAAGAATCTAAACAATGCGTGAGAGAATTTAAACATGCATATTATTTGGTCCTTGCAATTGTACGTGTCTTGATTAATGGACCACTTGCCAGTGGAAGCTAATGCTTGCCCTCCGCGCGCCGCAAGCATCATCATGGAAGAGGCTGTCTCTTTTAGTTTAGGGTCAACAAAAGAGAAAATCCTTCATAAACGATGACTACTTGCACGACTTTTGCTTGACCAACTGCGCTGATCGTGAGAGGATCAGAATGTTGACTGCATGAAACCACGCATACTGCTGCTTTGGACGGTTCATCAGTATCCTAGTGCTATCCTATCCTATTTCAGTTAAAAATGCGAGTAGCGCGGAATATGTGAAGAAAAACATAAATAAAACTGGTTGAAGAACCTACATATCAAGCTCAAATGGTCGATTAAGGAATGGTAAATTCCTTCAAAAAATAATGTAGTGTAGCGCGCGCTACAGATAAAAGTATCATAATTTAAGTTGGACTAATAAGTTAAGTGAAGATCATCCACAATAAGTAATTAGAGAATGATAAACATGCAGGCCGGAAAAAAAAGTGACACTTGGCTTAATTTATTTGTGCCACTTAAAAATTAGTACTATAATTGCCTAGCGGTGCAAGTTAGACTATCTCCAACAGTCCAGACCCAAATTGGAAACCCATTCAGTCTTTGGGTCACGCACAGGAAACAAGCCACGCATGCAAATACTCCGGCTCTCCAACAGCAACCCCAAAACTCTTCTCCCTATCTCTCACTCCTAACCGCGCCGCCCCTCTCCCAACCGTGCCGGAAAAAAAAGTGTCGTCCCTCCCTCTCTCGTTCTCAACTCCGGCGCCGCCCCGGCCTCCCTCCCTCTCTCGTTCTCAACTCCGGTGCCGGCCCTGCCCTCCTCCCTCTCGGATCTGGCTGCGACATCCCTCCCCTCCCTCCCAGATCCGGCAGCGGCGGGGTGCAGGCGTGGAGGGCTCGGATCCGGCGGCGCCGCCGGCTGCGTACCTGCTCCTCGCCGACGGGCCCCTGCTCCCCGCCGATGACCGCCCTGGAAGCGTCGGCCTCTCCCCGCTGCAGGCTCGCCTCGCCGAGTCTGCCGCGCCGCTCCCCGCTGCGGCCGGAAGCGTCGGTCGCCCCCGTCGCTGGCCCACCTCGCTGTCGTCGTCCACCCGTCGCCCCACGCCGACGCCGAGCTGTGGGCCCACCGCTACGACGAAGCCAAAGATTTGTGTCATCTCCAGAGACGACGCTTATTTGCATTCCCTCTCTCCTCAAACCCAAAATGGGTTCTTCGTTTGGGTCTCTTGTTGGAGCTTGTTTTGAGGACCCAAAACACTGTGGGCGACTTATTTTGCGTTTGGGTTGTCATTTGCGTGAGCTGTTGGAGACAGTCTTAGGCCTGCCATTGTCACTTTTGTACTCCACTGCGGGCAAGACTAGCTCGGCGCTCGGAGCTCGGCGGACGGCGGTCAACATATATAACCTCTCTTTTATTTGGCGCCGAGGGCATAGGGCTGCTGGTTGTTGTTTTGTCAACATCATAGGCATGCTGGTTGTTTTTTATTTTACTTGGCGATGAAAGGAGGGAACTTGGCAATATTCACTAGTACAAACAAGTGCAAACAAGCCCTATCTATATAGACGGTTTAAAAACCATTTATACAGGCGTTTTTCATAATCGCCAGCACTAGAGGCTAGTAGAAATTAGAGGCCAGTACAAATTATTCAGTCCACTGAGGGTTAACTGATATTCGCTACTAGCAATCGATTTCTACTAGCGGTTAATATAAGAAAACCATAGGTGGTAATCGATTTTCATTGGCGGTTTAGTTAAGACAACTGCACATAGAAATGGTTGTCTAGAAAAACGTAAATCGGGTTTTCAAAATAGAAAAAAAATATAGGAGAGGCCCACTAGTAAGCCGTCCACCCGTCACACGTCGCAAGTCGCACATTTTTTCACGTAAAATCACGTGCTATCCAGCCAGTGGGATGCAAACCCATCTCACCCTCGCGCATAGCCTCCTCTGCCACTCCACCGATCACTCACTTGTATCTAGATTTCGTTTTGGTTCACTACATATTATAATAAACCGAGTGTAAATTGGTTGTTTGAGGCTCTAAATGAATTCAAATAAAAATGTTGTCAACTATAAAGTTTCATAACTTTTTCAAGATGTACAACTTTTATTCTGGTAGTTTCTCCCTCCGAGGTCGTTTATAAAATTTGAATTTCAAACTTAACAGTACTTTTTATGATAAGATGATTTCAAACGAAAAAGTTATTAACTACAAAGTTTCATAACTTTTCGAGATCTATAAGTGTCATGCTAGTCGTTTTCTCATCTAATGTCATTTCAAATACTCAAAAAAAAATAACAGTGTCCAATTATTTCCGATGGCAGATTTTTTGTAGAAATAGGATTTCTACTTGCGTGCTTAAGAAATTCGATTTCTTAAAAAAACCACCCTCAGAAATTTCTACTGTCAGTTTTATTAAGAAATCCGCTGGTAGAAATACATAATTTCTATTGGCAGATTTTTTAAGAAAATCGTGTGTACAAATTGATTTCTAGTGGCGATTCAGAAACATTTTATTTCTACTAACGCATGTTAAGAGAAACCGCTTATACACACTAGTGTACATCACCATCGTAGAGCTATTTTGTATTAGTGATTATTTTGTGGTCTGTCATTTGGAAGCTAAATTGATTTGAATCCGTTTTTTTTTGTTTTCCGCATATTTCACTAGTACAAAAAAGCTCTAAGCTAGTGGTGTGCAAAAGTTTGTACAGGCGGTTTTTATTATCATGCGTCTGTAAAAATAAAATGGTTCCGAACCGCCTCAAGAAATCGATTTCTACAGGCGATTTTGTTAAGAAAACCCGCCTGTAAAAATAGGGTATTTTTACAGACAGATTTGTTAAGAAATCCGCCTGCAGAAATCTGATTTCTACAGGCGATTTCCTTAAGAAAACCTCATGTAAAAATATCATATTTCTACTGGCGGTTTTCTTAAGAAACCGCGAAATTGATTTCTACATGCGGTTCCTTGAGAAATTCGCCACTAAAAATGTTTGGACACTTTTTTTACTTTTGTAAACGACCTCGGATGGAAAAACTTTCTAAATAAACGTTGTAGATCTCAAAAAGTTATGAAACTTTGTAGTTTACAACTTTTTTATTTGAAATCATCTTGTCATCAAAAACTACGTTCGAATTTGTCAAATTTGAAATTCAAAATTTTGTAAACCACCTCAGATCAAAAACATTTCTACATGAAAGTTGTAGATCTCGAAAAGTTATGAAACTTTATAGTTTACAACTTTTTCATTTGAATTCGTTTAGTGGCTCAAACAGTCAATTTACACTCGGTTTAGTATAGAATATAGGGAACTAAAATGGATTCTAGACACAAGTGACTTATGAGTGGAGTTGTAGAGCAGGGTACGCGCGAGGCTGAGGTCGAGGGTTCGAATAACCGCTGGATCGCGTTCGCGATTTTACGCGAAAAATGCGCGACTTGCGACTTGCGACTTCGACGGGTGACTTGCGACTTCGACGGGCAGACAGCTCACTAGCCTGCCCCTCCCTCAATTAAATTCTTTTTTTTTCAATTTTTAGAACCGATTTCTGGAAAAGCATTTCTATAGGCGGTTGTTTAAGAAAACCGCTTGTAAAAATCGATTTCTACATGCGGTTCGTAAACAACCGTCCATACGAATGCCCCATTTTTACTGGACTCTCTCACATGCGGTTCGAAAAAAACGCTTATAGAAATGCGTTTAGAAACCGCCTGTATAGTACCGCTGTGTAGTGTTTTTTGCTAGTATATATACGTTGGTGTAATTAGTCAGATGAAGTTTTATGGGAAAGAAAGGTTGTTGATTAAAATATCACAATCCCAGGAACACGAATAATTAATACTATTATTGTATTTTTATTTGAGCTGCTAATGCTTAATAACAGTTTTAGAGGGATATCTCTTGAATCAACATAAAATCCCAAATCCTGCTAACGAGACCGCTTTTGCCATCAACATAAGAAATACCGTGATTCAAAAAGAAAAAAAATCAGTTCGCGGTAGAAAGGCACTCCGACTATCCTAGTAATAATAAAAATACATTGGGCAAGAAGAGGAACAAGCCATCAATCAAATCCTATACTGAAACTTAACCACAAATAACTATGCCGACCAAATATAAATAAAGATTACTAGTAAAGCGCCAAGTCATATTTTGAGGGAAATTAAACAAAGGGCCGTTGGTAATAATATACTACAATGTCGAAAGACAAGTATTCCGGGCAAAACCATGGATGTTTGGCATGATGCTTTTGAACTGATAATGCTTTACTTAATGTTTTGTTTCTGGAAGGACGCCTCCTCTTGAAGCAACACCCAGCAGTATACAAAAATAAAACATATTCATATTCCTTCCAAAACTTTTACCCAAATTCATCATGACTCATCACCGTGCTTTATTTCTACTTGAACATATTTTAGCACTCAAATAAGGAAGAGATTCGCAATAAACCTGTCACGGATTAATAGTTTCAAGAAATGAATCAAATTGAACCACACACTATAGTATGATAACAAAAAAAAAATGCCCAAGCATATGCATGTGATTTGAATGACAGAGGGAGAACTCTAGGAGATTCTAATGGACAACGACGACGACGACGACGACCGGCTTTGGCCTTTGCCGTCAACCTCCTCCTCCTCCTCCGCGTCCTGCTAGCTTTCGTTCAACACACACTCATAGAAAAAGGAAAAGCAAAGGGTAGGCGATCGATCGACCTGACTATACTCAATCGTTGCACTCCACATACTTTTTCAAAACGAAAATGTCTCCACGTTTCTACTAGTCAAAAAGGCTCTAAAAAGCAGGCAGGCAAGCTCATTTCCATGTTTAAATTTCCACCAATGCCCGCGTGCATATGTGTGGAAGGTGGCCGTCCAGCTAATCTTCCTTCAGCGAGAGCAAGAAAAATTAAAAGGATGGCGAATTGGGATGGCTTTTGGGTTTTCTGAAAAGCCAGCTAGGAAGAAGATGATAAGAATTAGTAATGGCCTTGGTTGCTTTGAAATTAATACACAACTCTTTGGTAGGCACTATAGATAAGTAAGGGCAGATCTATGTGCTAGTAAAACATGTGGCTACGGTCATATACGAACCTCGTCTTCACGAAAATTCATCTTTGATATCGAAATAAATGTTCTATGTACTAGTTCATTAAATATTCCTACATCAATTGACTATTTCTAATGGCCGTACTGTAAAATAAAAAGATATATTTGCTGAGAAATACACCTTACCTTCACAATCATTTGTGTTCCTTCTTTTACGCTAGAATATATTGCATGGCTAATTGGCTATAGTGGCCATATATATCTATATAGTATTTGGATGATTCTTTTTTTATTAAGAAAGGGATCGTCAAAATATACGATTGAAAGATTGCCAAAATCACGGATACGGAACTTGAGTGCCTACCGGGCATTTTGCCGAAAGGGTAAGGATCCGCCCTCATCATTTGCTTATTTTACTCATGATTGAAATTGTATAGGGAAAACATAAAGCAACAAATAGTACCTTTTGGTGTTGGCGCCGGCGCGCGTATCCCTATAGCAAGAGGGAACTTGCTCACCGGTCACCAGCCACCAATCACCAGCTCACCGGTCACATATCTTTTGATTACAAGTTTTTCCTAATCCTTCTGAATTTTGTTGGGTTAGTGAACTACTGACTAATGTTATTTTCTCTTAAGTCTTTTCTATGAGAGTGTTGATTCATCTACTATATATATGTGGATACTTCTTATAAAAATACATATTTACGATATTTTTTTCTATAGTATTTTTTAAGCGTGGTCTTAAGGACTAGGACCGGACAAAAAGCTCAAAGCTCGGTAGCTTGATCGACTCGGCTCGTTTGTACTTTTTAATGAGTTGAATTCACATTTCAGCTCGTATAGATCACGGGCCAACTCGCGAGCTAGCTTGTGAGCCTAACGAGCCAATGTTGTTGGTTTTGAACTTATATTAGTTTCATATGACTTTATGTCTTACACTTTACAGTCAGTTGGTTAATGCCTAGACCTAAACTTGAGACTGGGATTATAATAACTATATCCGTTTGTTTTTAATGGACGTATTGATAATCAATAATGGATTATGGATGCATTATGTATAGTATGGAGTATGAATCATTGATGTATGGTGTAATACTATAGTATATTGTTATACTTTATCTATATGTCAGCACATATTTATTTGATTGATTTAAGGGTTATGCATTACTAACTCAAGCTTCAAATAAATGAATATGTTATATTTTGTGTGTGTTTATACCTAATTTGTGCGCTAAACCAGCTAACATGTTATCTAACCCTTTAAGTGTGCTACACTTGATTACGAGCTTTTAAGCCTTTAAGCCTTGGTTTTATCTTTGTGAGAAAAGAGAAAAGAGGACGACCAAGATGATTAATATTGGGAACAAGGTCTTGTAGAGAGCAGTGATGCGGCTGCCACTAAACAGTATGGCGCACCTTCTAGCAAATCAGGCTCGTCAGGAAACAACTGAAATTCTGAACCTAGGAACTTATCTTGTTCAAAATTCAAATCAGGCTCATGTGTAAACTTGAGCCCCTTACGGTAAGCATTGTCTTCGATAACTTGGGAGTGATTCTCCCTCTTAACGATCGTTGTAGCTGAAATAAAATCCGTTTGTTATTCAAAAGAAAGTATAAACAATGACTATCGACATTTATGAGGTCTCCTTCTATTTTGTTTTTTTATACCATTGAGTGGTTTAGAGTACTTTAGTTCAATTTTGATATCTAGAGTTATAATAGAGCAAAATACACCACAGGTTTATTACCTTTTTCGTCTGGGTCATATAGGTTCATTACCTTTAAAAGTGCAGTTTTGGGTCCATTACCTTTGTTTGGGGTTCACCAGGGGTTCAAATCTGTCTAGAAGCAGGTTGACATCCGACGTGGCTCTCCACGGTGGCCGCCGACCGCACCTACACTGCCAATTGGGTGCTATTTTTTCTATTCATATTATAAATAAAAATAAAAATAACTATAATAAATAAATAAATAATGATTCAATCATATTTAAAAATATATATTATAAAATAAATAAACTAAAGTATATATAAAATAATATTACCAATAGAAAAATAAAGGAATATATTTAAATATAATTTTTAGCAATAAATATAGGATTCAAATTAAATCATATAACAATACTAAATTAAAGTTAATATTGTTATGTGCATATTAAATATTTTATCCTTTCACATTAATCATTTGTTAGAGAGCTTTTAAATAGTTTCATTGAACACATCATTAATAATACTAAAACTAATATCATTAGTCATAGTAAAAATAGATATTCGTATTCACTTTCATTTTTGATGTGGATACTAAAACTGATACTCCATATATTAAATATAGATATTCATATTAAATATCCACTCTTCATAACTGTTGACACAAAAAGTGACGTACTGTGTCTCACACACAGCAAGCCGGAAAGCGTGGCTTCAATCGGGTGCTCGGGTGCTTCGAGAACCGAAAACGTGTCAATCAGTTTGACCTGAAACTAACAAGGAATGAAAATCATTAGATGTAAACTGGAACGTGCCAGATAAGACCAGACAGTTCCATATGTACGGCCCTGAAACCACTTACGATAACATACATCTATAAAAGCTATTTGCCAATAGAGTATATACAGATCATTCGGCTAAAGCAAAGAGCACGTGGCATTTTGATTGCCGAATATGCATGCATGGGAAAAAGTACGTATGAATGAACTAAATATCCAAAAGTTAAAGCATAACCAAGCTCGACATTCCGACCGAGTTGGGATCCATGATGAAGGAAACATGTAAGAAAAACACGATCAAACCGATCTAAGCTTGCGCCTGCTGCACGACACTTAGCTTTATCAAGACTCAAACGTGAAATAACATGCATGAACCTACAACACGTAACAATCTAGATTGAACTTGATTCCGCTATTATGAAACATAAGATCTAACTGTGGAAACAGCGTGAAAGTGTTGAATTGTTAAAACATGAATAGATCTATGATGAAAAAGGAAAGCCGAACCTCATCAATCTAAATTGGGCAAAAGAGTGTTTGCAAATATGTAAAGATTATCTAAAATATGCAACACGGTAACTTAATGAATCCAATAGATCTTACCAAATCTGCGAGAGCCGATAACTATCTTGCTTATGCTAAGCATATCGAGCAAACACCCGCCGCATGGTATTTACTTGTAAACAAAACATAAGTAAAGACTTCTTGATCATCAATTAAGGATCCGCCGCACGATCATTGACAATAAACAAGACTACTTGCATCAACATCTAAATCCACCGCATGATACTAGACATGATAACAAGGTTTCCAAGACTTACGGAGGTCGACGGATCGATGATTCCTCTCGAAGAACTCAACGACACGATAAAAGGACTCGAAGTTGGCACGGGGCCGGTTGTATTGATTTGGTTGTGAACCCTTTTTACAATAGCTAAGGGCTTATATTTATACCCTGGCCCTGACATGAGTCCTAAGAGGACACGGCTACAAAATATTAAAGGAAGAAATACAATATTTCGACTTTGGTTTCCTTCGGAGTCTTCATTGCCTTCATTATCGCAGCTATCGTTACCAATTCGGCTCTCACTTGCCGTCTTTGTCGCTCCGATAAAAACCGTCCTTCTTCTGATTAACCGATTGCGCGATCGATCGCCGAATCTAGAAATTAACCGACCGCATGGATTTTGCCGAATGCTCTGAGCATCTATCTCTGCTGACTCACCGTGTGCTGGCCCACTTGTCATCGTGCAAAAATCCGGTGTTAATAATAACATTTTTTTATCCAATTCCAAATATGTATTTAACTGTTATCTGTATTCGCAAGGAATATGCACATGATAAAATATATTTAAATATGTATTTAATTTGAATCCTATATTTGTTGCTAAAAATTATATTTAAATATATTCCTTTATTTTTCTATTGTTAATATTATTTTATATACTTTAATTTATTTATTTTATAATATATATTTTTAAATATGATTGAATCATTATTTATTTATTATAGTTTTTTATTTTTATTTATAATATGAATAGCAAAAATAGCACCCAATCGGCAGTATAGGTACGGTCGGCGGCCACCGTGGAGAGCCACGTCGGATGTCAACCTGCTTCTAGACAGATTTGGACCTTTGGTGAACCCCAAACAAAGGTAATGGACCCAAAATTACACTTTTAAAGGTAATAGACCTATATGACACAGAGAAAAAAGATAATGGACCCAAAACTGCACTTTGAAAGGTAATGGACCTATATGACCCAGACGAAAAAGGTAATGAATCTGTGATGCATTTTACTCGTTATAATATAAGGTAGGCTAAAGTTTAATATAAATTTAGACCATTTGAGACTTTATAGTATCTTCAATAGTTTGTCAAACCTACTTGTTATCCTTTATTTTTTGACAAAACTAGAAAAATCATCCCTCAATCAGTTTGACATCCAACTTTACAAATTTTAGCAACTTGGGAAATCTCCACCCTCCATGCGCATATATACGCGCGCAAACCCGTGCGTATTGCTGGCGTACGTAGAGCTGGACGGACACAGATTAATTTCTTTTCACTCTCTGGATTTCTGATGTAAGTTTGCTAGAGGTGGAAGGACATAAAACTAATTTTGTTTCACTTTTAAGGTTTTTGATGCAAGTCTGTCAAAGATTTGACAAACAATTATGTCAAACTGTTAGAGAGACATATTTTTTTTCACTTGTCATATATTAATAAGTTGTAAAATCATGATATTTGTCAAGTGAATTTTATCAAACAGTTGAAGGTACTTAGAATCCTAAAATTTGAAGGGCCGATCCAAACACATGTCCTTTCTCTTTTTTTTTTCTGAAAACAATGTTAGACGGGAAATGATGGCCAAAAAAAAAAGCTCATCACACAAATTCTGTGATCTTGTAAACCAATGTACATCGTGGTAGTTATTGTCACGGGCTCTCTTCCATGTAATAAACAAATAAATAACTCAGAAGCATGGAGAAAGTTAGTGGGGGCAAAGTGGCGGTTAAAATATCCTGCACTTGTGATCCTGCAAAGTACCACCTTCGAGTAGTTTTTCCATATAAAAAACTGGTAATTCAGCAAATGAAGCACGAGGGGTAAGGCAACAGCAAGAATACCTATATATGGGAATCGAAGATTATATCAGGTATAAAACAGCGGAGGGTAGCTTCGTGACCAAATCTAACCTTCCCATATATAAATATCCAAGCTTAGCTACCCCCGGCAGACACGTAGTAGAGACCAGCAGCGCATCAGCGTCACCACTCCATCCGGAGACGCGAATCGTCGCCTCCGGAGTCCGGACGCCACGAGAGCCGTCCCCTGCTTGTCCGGGCCAGGCCGGCACGACGAGGGAGCAGTAGCCAGTAGCTTGGGGGCCGCTCGGCGCTCGCTGTTGGCTGCGTGCGTGTCCGAAGCTGTTGATGCGAGTGAGGGCTCGGTTTCTATGGCTCTCATGGCGGCGGCGGCGGCGAGGATGGACGACCACGACGAATACGCCAAGCTCGTCAGGGGGATGAACCCACCCAGGTGATTCATTGATCATCGGTTACTTACCTTCAATTGCTCACTCTGGTTTCAGTTCGCATGTCTGTGCTATGAGTTTTTTTTTTATTTATTTATTTATATCATACTATACAGTAGATAGATAGCCTATCTAATCTCCTTGTGTTGTCCGGTTCTTGTCACAGTATCTTGTGTTTTCAGTTTCTTGTTTTACCATATCAAAATCAAATATGTGCAATTGGTTTCCTTTTTGGTATATGCTTAACCCTTAAGGAAACAGAGTAGCAAGGTCCTCTGTTGTGCTCGTTGAAAAGAGAACAGAGGAGATAGGCTCTAGAGCTCTTCCTTTCCTTTCCTTTCCTTTCTTTTCTCCTCCTCTCCTTTTTGTTCAGTTTTGCTTTGGATGTCTGGCTGCTCCGATTGGGATTACTGACAAGCCCAGCGCAAAAATTAACAGGGTTGTGATCGACAACGAGGCCGCAGACGATGCGACGGTGATCAGGGTAGACAGCGTCAACAGCCACGGCACGCTGCTCGCCGTCGTCCAGGTCATCGCCGACCTCAACCTCATCATCCGCAAGGCCTACTTCTCCTCCGACGGCAACTGGTTCATGGACGGTCAGTCATCACTACCCATATCTTCCTTCTTCACCTTGTTGTTCAATCATGTCTGATTTGGAAAAATAAAATTGATCTTTCTAATCTTCGTTCAGTGTTCAATGTCACCGACCGTGACGGCAAGAAGGTTCTTGACGCCCCAACCATCTCCTACATCCAGAAGGTAACTAATTGACTCTCAATTTTTGTGGGTTGTACATCAGATTGTTTGAATCATCTGGTCCTGATCGCAGACGCTGGAGGCGGACGACTGGTACTACCCGGAGGCGCGCAACACGGTGGGCATCGTGGCGTCCGAGGACTACACCTCCATCGAGCTCACGGGCACTGACCGCCCGGGCCTGCTCTCCGAGGTGTGCGCGGTGCTCGCCGCCATGGGCTGCGCCGTCCAGAGCGCGGAGCTGTGGACGCACAACACGCGCGTGGCCGCCGTCGTGCACGTCACGGACGCCGACACCAACGGCGCCATCGAGGATGCGGCCCGCATCGCCGACATCAGCGCGCGCCTGGGCAACCTGCTGCGCGGCCAGAGCGACGTGCGCGCCGGCGGCGGCGCGGGCAGCCTGGCGCTCCACAAGGAGCGGCGCCTGCACCAGATGATGTTCGACGACCGGGGAGTCGGAACGGAAGAGCAGGACGCGGCCGTGGTTGCAGCCCCGCCGCCGCGGACGGAGGTGTCCGTGACGGCGTGCGCTGAGCGCGGGTACACCGCCGTGGTGGTCCGGTGCCGGGACCGGCCCAAGCTGCTGTTCGACACCGTGTGCACCATCACGGACATGGAGTACGTGGTGCACCACGGCACAGTGAGCGCCGAGCCCGACGGCGGCGCGTACCAGGAGTACTACATCCGCCACGTCGACGGCCACGCCGTCCGTTGCGACGACGAGCGGCAGCGCCTGGTGCGGTGTCTGGAGGCCGCCATCGAGCGGCGCACCGCCGAGGGACTGGAGCTGGAGGTGCGCACGGGGGACCGCGCGGGCCTGCTCTCGGACATCACCCGCATCTTCCGGGAGAACGGACTCACCATCCGCCGCGCCGAGATCTCGTCCTCCGGCGGCGAGGCCGTCGACACGTTCTACCTGTCCGACCCGCAGGGCCTCCCCGTGGAGGCCAAGACCATCGAGGCCATCCGCGCGCAGATCGGCGAGGCCACGCTGAGGGTCAAGAACAACCCGTTCGCCGCCGGGGACGACGCCGCGAGGAAAGACGCCGACGTCGCCGGCGCTGGCACCACGGCGTTCATCTTCGGGAACCTGTTCAAGTTCTACCGACCGTTCCAGAGCTTCAGCCTCATCAAGCTCTACTCGTGATATGCGTGCGCACTTTGGTAGTAGTAAAATTTTCACATGTTTTGGATAGTTTTTACTGTACTTAGCTTGATGCTCCTTGATTTCCTAATTCCCATCCCAATAGTGTAAATATGGCTGTGGATGATGATGGCGATACACAGTACAGTGTAAATATGTAGTTAGGTTAAGGTTAAGTAGCTGCATGGTTGGGAAGAATGATAGTTTTATTGTAGCTCCCAACAAATTAGTGCATACTGAAATGATATTCCATCTTTGTAAATACTCATCTTGTACCTTGTACATAGTACTCCCTCCATCCTAAATTGTAAGTCATTTCAAGAATCTTGGAGAGTTAAAGCATCTCAAGTTTGACCAAGAATTATAGACAAAACTATAAAGATTTATAACATCAAATAAGTATACTATGAAAATATAATTGATAACGAATCTAATGATACTTATTTGACATCATAAATATTATTATATTGTTATATAAGTTTGGTCAAACTTGAGAAACTTTGACTCTCCAAGATTCTTGGAATGACTTTCAATTTGGAATGAAGGGAGTATGTTCGAACATATTCTTGGTGGGGCAGAATATACATACAAGAAGATTAAAACAAAACGATTTGGTAAAATTCTCAGGTGCTTCAATTTCAGTTTCATTGAGACGATGGTTATAACATATATTTTATTTGTTCTGTGCAATTTCTATAAGCATAACCTATAATTTTTTTTTATCTTTTATCACAAAAAAAACCTGCAATTATTGATTCCGAGAATAAAAATCCGTTAGACAATTATTACTATAGTTAGGCAAGGCAACCATAAAATTTTTATATCTTACAACACAAACATAAATAATAAATCACAAAAAAATAATTTATCTGTACTAGTTGAGGGTACTAAATTGTTACATGAAATCATTTTAAAATTTAGACATGTGAAATATAGGAGTATTTTTGCACACCTCTTGTCGTGTGCTTGGTACGCCATCGCCGGCGATGTATGCTATTATCCAGGGTTCTCGGAATTTGTGAAGTCGTGGCTTTGAAGAGTGTGACTAGATTTTCTTTTTCATTTAGTAGATATGATTTTTTTTTAAAATTTTAGTAAAAATATTACTAAGCCTCAAAACATTCGGCTGAAACTTTGATATTTTTTTTGTAAGTTTTGGTTTCTTCCATTATTTATGTCACAAACAATAGTCGAACACGGCCGACAAATAGACGGCGAGGCAGGATGTCAGTACCTCCTCTAGTGGTGGAGGTGGAGTATTGTGTATGACTAAAGACTTATAATTATTGGATAGTATATTTGATTACAAATATAATGGTATGAAGTTTGCATTAAAATAGTTAAAAATTATTGGCCAAAGACTATTTACAAAACTAGGGACTAAACTTTTATGTTGTTTGTATAGGTTAGTGATACTACACAAATGGTTTATGTTGGTTAACTCTGTTTACACCATCCTAGGGACTAAACTTTCCTATTACATCGAATGTTTTACACTAATTTTGAGAATTTAAATTATAGATTATTTACAAAACTAATTGTATAGATTGAGACTCGTTTTGAGATGAGTCTATTAAGCCTAATTATTCTATGATGTGATAATATAGTGCTACAGTAAACAAGTGTTAATGGTGGCTCAATTAGACTTTAAAAATTCATCTCATGAATTAGCTACAACTTTTGTAATTAATTTTATAATTAACTTATGTTTAATGCTTCTAGTTAGTATCAAACATTTGGTTTAACAAGAGCTAAACTTTAGTCCATTGATCGAAACACACCCCTAAGGATGATCGACAATTTATTTTTTAAGATAACACTGGTCCTAGGGATGGTCATTAGATTCAAATTGAACACCTACATTAAAAAGCAGGGTGAAAATGTCCAAAAAAACTCACAAGGATTGGATCCCATGTATGATGACTGGAGCATACTGACATACCTCCCTCTATCCCTAAAAGAATAGATTTCTGGATTTGTCATAAGTTAAATGTTTTAAATTTTGACTATTTTTTTAGAATAAAGTATTAAACGTTATGATATTAAACTAGTACCATGATTTATCTAAGAACATATTTTACATGGTGTTCATTTTAAGTCATAGATGTTGTTACATTTTTCTATAAAGTTAATCAAAATTAAAAAAGTTTAAACGGTACGGATTCTAGAAATTGATTCTTTCAGGGACGGATGGAGTAGTTGTCAAATGGTTTCTGAACTTCTAGAGGTCATTGGCCACTTGGGTTGAATTGTTGTCTTTAGGCTGGAATAACATTTTCTACCTACTATGCGTGGAAGAGTTCAAAAATAAAGTATTTAGTTTCAAGAAAAAATACAAACAAAATAGTTGACCATGGACCAGGTACTTGCATAAACATAATGGGCCTTATGGGCTAGTTACCTTCTATTCAATAATGTCTTCCCATATGTGTGTGACCACATGGTCTTTTTATAGCCATTTGTCCCCTATTGCGGCAGAAATCTTAATTCAAGATTCAACTATCCCCATGATTTTTTTTAACTTATCCTATGCTAGCATAAATCTCTGTCCCTAAATAAATAGATTTTTTCTTAGACTAACTCTCTATTTTTTAATATAGAAAGTCAAACATTTTAAGCTTTCCAATTTTTTAGAAAAAATCATCAAAATTTATGGTACTAGATTAGTATCATTAGATATAGTATAGAATATATTTTTATAATGTGCTCATTTTATTTCATAGATATTATAACTTTTTAATATAAAATTAGTCAAAATAAAAAAAAATAAGTCACACAAATTCTAAGAATTGATTTATTTGAGCACAAAAGAGAATATGTATTAGTGTCAACATTTGAGTAAGGTAGAAGATGACGTGGGCTTCCTATGGGTAGAAGACGATAGTGGCCCAGTGGCAAGTAGTGTCTCCCATGTCTTGGGCCCTTTTCCATGTGACCGAACGAGCAAAATGGGAAGAGGGGGTCAGTATGAACCAGACAAAATACAAATATCAGTCAAATGTATATATATATATATAATATAAATATTTATATAATTATAATTTTTGTTGTGATAATATATCGAACTAAAATGAAAAGTTTTATCATATGGACTTGGGGTACTAAAATCGACCGGGTTATCTTGTACCATACAGAAGTACAAAGTATAATCTCACAAAGTTTTACGAAGGCCCAAAGGGAACAGGTAAAAACGGGATCTTTCATTATGCACATTCTTCACTTCAAAATGTCATTGAGCGGTTGTTTGGAGTTTTAAAGAACAAGTGGAGAATTTTGCTAAAGAAAGTACTGAGCTATCCGATGGCAAAGCAAAGCCAAATAATTGTAGAATGCTTAATTTCATTAGAGACAGTACTTTGGCGGATGAGTACTTCGATATGTGTGATCATGTATGCCATGTCGGAAGCATCATCTTCTCAAGGGAATACAGGGAATGCTAGTACACGTCAAGTGGATGAAGATCAAAATATGTATCAGTTCCGGGATTGGTTAGCGAATCGTTTGTTTAGCAATTCTTAGATTTGATGATGTGTAATAATGAGATTGATGTACTGTTTGAAAATTATTTGAAATATAATTCAGGAAATCATCAGCGGCGCGGAAAGAAAAGTCCGAGGCTACATTTCAAAATACCAACCGGGACGCACTAAAGACCATTTTTCAATTCTAATTATTGAAACCGAAATTCGCAATTTAGGTTGAGGAACCGAGACTAAAGGATATTTTTGAACCAAAATTGTTACCCATTCCTGCACTAGTGTTTCTTACTTGCAAATATATGGTGATGGTAAAAAGGTTTAGCGTAGCAGACCTACTACCAGAGGAACACGTGGTGGACTTGATTTCACCGTCAACTCAGTAAACTCTAACTAAAAATCTAGTCAAACTGATTTTTAGAAGGGGCGCGCTAGAATAGCAACAAAATGGTCGAGCTACACATTGGAAAAAATGGAAGGAGAGTTTGGATCCATGCCAATGCTTTATGCTTGGCAGGCCAAACTAAAATCAGTTGCTGGCGTGGGTATGGCCCGGCGGCGTCCATGTGCAGTTCTTTTTTGAGCGCATGCATGCATATGCGTACTGTAGATGATGTATTCGGTCGCCAATGCTTGGCCGGCTGACACACCGGCTTTTAACCCCGGTCTGTAAGGGCCTTTAGCCCCGGTGTATGAACCGGAGCTAAGAATTCGAGACTAAATGTTCCCCCTTTTAACCCCGGTTCGCAGGCCCAGGGCGAAAACTCGACCTTTAGCTCCGGTTGATAATACCAACCGGGGCTAAAGGGTACGTCAGGTTGCGCAGGCGGGCCACTCGTAGCAGCACCTACCAACCGGGGCTAAAGACCTTTTTTTTTTCTTCTGATTTTGGTATTTCTTATTTTGGTTTTCCAATTAGATTAGATATTCAAATGTGTGTATTCTACGCTTCTAATACATGTATTCGCTGCTAATACATGTATTCACGCACTTATAAGTTACTTTCAAACATTAAACACAAATAAACTATGAAACTTTATAAGTATAATATATATATATGCACATAAAATTTACATCATTATTCATTGTTACTTGACTTAAGACACGAACGCTCTCGCCACTTAAATATCATACAAATGTTCGTCTTGATTTAGCTTGAGTGGGACGGCCGGGTCGTAATAGAAGTCGCCTCCAGGTTTGACCACTTTTTCAAGAAAAAATCCAGCAAATGTCTCTTGAATTCCTTTGAGGCGATCTTCTTTCAACACTTGTTGCTGCAACCATAGCATCTTCAATTTGCATTATAAAGAAACAAGTGTTAATATACATAAGATTAAGTTAATAGCAACAAATAAATAAAATAGATGTATTATATATACATATCACATACTTTTAGATTCTCTGTAAGATTTCTTCTTGCATACACCGTGAGGTACTCGCAAACGTAGTATCCACACATATTGTTGCCTTGTGGCTGCCTTAGAATCCACAGTAACATATGAAAAGATTACCATTGTTATCATACGCATATGTTAAAGCATGATAAGGTAACAGATTACGAGAGTTAGTAGAACTTACAGGTACCATACGAGGACGTGTCTCTTCTAGTTCCGGACGGTGTTTCGGGACGAACCAAGCCCAAACCCTGCTCAATAATTGGATCATTACTTAATTAACTCTCGCAGTGTAGTTAAAGAGCAGGAATCCATATTTAAAGATCAAAGTTACCCCTTGATAATGTCTATCATATCTTGGTAATCTCCTGGTGGTTTTCTCAATGAGTCAAAGATTATATATGCACTTCTTCTCATATCGATGACTATGAGTATCCGGTGAAAACTACATTTGTTTATAGAGTCAACATATATATCTTTATGCTGAATTGAGTAATAAGTAAGACAAATTGTGCAAACGATAACAACACTCACCAAAGTTGTAGGGGAAGAATATATATTATCTGGTCTTTTGGTTGACGAAGAACCTCCGTAAATTTCGCTCCGTTTGAGGTATCCATTGATCGCGGGGAGTGTTTGGATCCGAGAATATGATTGATGGATCAATGAAACCAATTTCCGTGTCTCCCTTACGTTTGAGCATTAACATCAAGAATCTGCATATATATGTTTGAGGATAGTTAGTTACTATACATATACATATGCTATAGTCCGATTACTAAAAGAAATGATCACTTACAGACAGTAGCAGCTCATCAGAGATTTGTCTAGAGCGTCCATGTGGCATAGTTGGTGGAGCTCACTATACGGAACAAATATAAGGTCATCGCCCCGGAAGTAATGTTCTTGTCTAATTCTGACGCAAATGCATTCGTCATCTGGGTTTTTGGTACATGCGTCCATGTACCACGAATTTAACTTGTGCATTTGCGTACCAAGATCCCTGAGGACCGATGGGTTGTATAGACTTCTGCCACGCACATGACTTCTCTTGAACTCATCGACTACAGTGGCATTTGCGATGAGTGCATTTCTGTAAAATTCATTCGTAGTTATATTAGCTCCTTTCAAGAAATCCTCCAGACCATCATAATTGAACTTGGGGCCACTGTAGTCTTCTAGCACGCTCATGTTTGAACCATATTCATTCCCAACAACTAGCGGGAGCACTGATTGCTTCGATTGTTCCCCGAGCTATGGGACACCCTTCCCTGCTCTTTTCTTCTCGATAATTATCTTTTCAAGAGTGCGGTCATAGTCCGATATTAGAGATTTCTTTTGAGCATCACGTAGTTTTCTCTTCTTTTCTTCCAACTTCTGCCTTAGAACTGATTGAGCTACGAAGAATGACTGTGCAGCTTCTTTATTTGCTTTACGGGCGTCTTCCATTTTCTGGAAATGTGCTTGCATATCGGACTTTACTGAAGCGCCTATTTCTTCGTCAGTCATCTCATATGGAAGTTTCTGAGGAATCTTAACAATAACTTTCCTTATAGCTTGCCTTTTTGGTTTTGGTTGGGCGGCCGACACCTTTGCTTTTGTGGCGGTCCTCTTCTTTGGCGATGGGGCGGTAGGTGTCGGCGTTGGAGACCGTCCTGGCGGCGCTAGAGACCGTCGTGGAGGCGATGGGGCCGGTGTCGGCGTTGGAGAACGTCGTGGAGGTTCTGGGGCCGGCGTCGGCGTTGGAGAATGTCGTGGAGGTTCTGGGGAGGAAGCCGTGTCGTGCATTTCACCATCATCATCCCTCGCGACACTATGACAAGCAGGTGATGAATGTTGACTTAGGTCTCTGGGATGAGGAGGAGGAGGCGGCGACGGTACAATAGGAGGTGATGCCCCAGGAAAAATGATATAGCGCTTGCGCCAACAAATAAATGTCTTCTCCGCTTGTCCTAAAGTCGTCTCCCAATCACCTCCTTCAATGTCAAGCGGAACATCGCGATGACCTTTTTCAACTCTATCCACCGAGACGCGAGCATATCCAGCTGGTACTTTTGACCCATGGCATATTGGTGTCTTCGTAGGGTCGATAGGAGATACAATACTGGTAGCCACCATGATTGTGGTAGCCCCCTCTGGAATGTGCAGCTCACATGGTGTATTTGGTTCTGTGATGTCTTCCACGGGGAAGCGTAGCTTTGCATCATCACCAGGTTGAGGCACTTCCGTGGAAGCACAACTGCTTTTCAACTGAGTTGATGGGCTGATGTTGACTTGCGGTACTGATCCAATACTTTGCATTCGGCTCATTTCTAACTCCACTTGCTTTTTGATTTCCTCGGCCATTCTCGCTTCAAGTTTCTCTTCTCGCTCTTTTGCTTGAATAGCTGATTCGCGTGCTTCACTAAGCATTTGCGACATGCTAAGTTTCATAGCTTCCTCCTCTTTCTTCTTTCTGTGGCGGCTTCTATATGTATCTTTGTCTTGAGGGAAGTCATGCTTCCACGGCACCGTGACATGATCTCTCGTTCGCCCACCGTGTTCCGCAGTCCCCAGGGCATATGTCAGCTCATCCTTATCTCTATCTGGTGACCATACTCCTTGCTCCCTCAAAGATTTAGCTTCAACCAGTTTTCTTGCTGCTTCTGTGAGTCCTTCGGTATACGTTAATCTCCCGGTCTGAGGGTCCCTGCCTCCCCCGTGACCAAAAAACCACCACTTACTGCGCTCAACCCAGTCATCTGCTTCTGGTTGGATTCCCCTAGCTTGAAGGTCCTCTTCTTCTTTTTCCCACTTAGGAATGGCAGTCTTGTAGCCACCTGATCCCATGTGATGATGGTATTGCTTTTCTCGGGCATTTTGTTGGTTCAGTTGCGCTCGTGTTTCGCCCTCTTCGGATGTCTTGAAAGATACAAAGTCATCCCAAAACGGTCTCAACTTGACGTAGCCCTTATTGTTGAAATCTGGAGTAAGGTTCTTCATGATAAAATCATTATGCAATTTCTTCTTTCAGGCCTAGAAATATGTTTTCATCCTCTTCATAGCCCAATCCCTAACTGTCCCCTTCAAAGCTTCATCTTCTGTATCCAGGGAGAAATGTTGAAGGACTTCTTGCCAAATTAGTTCCTTGTCACGATCAGAGACAAAACTAATGTCAGGACGTCCTTTCCTTGGCCTGAAGGAATACAAGGTTGCTACGCTAGCCGGAAAACAAAACTTTTCAACCTCATAAACCAGGATCTACTGCTAGTTACAGGTTACGGGATTACCACTAGACGCGCAGGTGCTGCGGAAGACGACTTGATGTAGTCGTGCGCGTCGCAGCAGGCAGTGCAGTTGCGTGGTCGTCCGTCTCAACGTCCCCTTCGCGCGGTTCGTCCTTGAGCTCCAGATGCAGCACCTCCGAGGAATCCCACACGTGCAGGGAGGAAGCATTGCGCCTCCGGACTGCTAGGTCCGCGAGGAGCAAAAGGCACGAGCGTGGGGAGGCGACGGCGGCTGCCAAAAGGCGTGGATCAATCTTGCCCGCGCCCACCCCTTGCTTATATAGGCGTCCTAACGAGCTCCCACTGTGGAGGCCCATTAGAAACCCTAAACCTAGTCTAATTCGGGTCCAACCCGAATTAGGCTTCCAGCCCCTTAAGCGTGCGACCCTATGGGCTCACGCATACATAGACATGGCCCAAGTACTCTTACTCGACCAATAGTTGATAGCGGCCTCTAGCAAGGCGTGTCAACTCCTATGCATACGCTATGATCATATCAGACGAACCACTATGACCATGTACAAGTTATTCCCTTTGCCACTCGATATATGGTTCAACTCGTGGGTTAACACTTAACCCAAGAATGGCCATGCATTTGTGGATCCAATCACATGAGTGATCCAGTGATATCTCTCTCACAAAGAGAGGGGCAAATTCCATCTTGATTGTCTATGTCTCATAGCATGTTTCCCGACCACCCAAGGACCACCTTTATAACTACCCAATTACGGAGTAGCGTTTGATAGTCTCTAAGTAGATCGTTTCACATCTTGAGTACATACCACAATCTTAGGTCTAAGGACATAACGTACATGACATGAATAGAGACTTTCTCTTGTTGGGTCAGTCCAGCCTACATGTCTCACATGTGCCCACATTATTAGTTTGACATCTCCATGTCTATGACTTGTGAAACATAGCCATCAACTAATACATGTGCTGGTCTAATATTCAAGTGTGCTCTTACAAGAATGCCGACCAGGGACAACTATTAGAATAACCATTCAAGTAATTGAGTTCCACAAACAATTCACATAATTGTCAATCAATACTAGTTGTCTATAATGGATATTCAAAGAACACTTTATTAATCATGGATACTATCGGAATATAATCATCTACATGATTAGCTCTAGGGCATATTCCCAACATGGTCGCCATTCACGAGCACTGATCGGAAGCCTATCCCTTACAAGGTAACCACAGTTGGTGGCAAATCTATGTGCATGTGGTCCAAGTACTGCCCTTGTTTCCTCATCGAATTCCGTGATAATGTATCGACCCTCCAATGGCTTCTTCAGGCCTTGTACATTTTTTCTCTTCCCCGTAGTTGTCGTTGATGCAGACGGCTATGTATATGTAGACACACAAAACTTATAAATATAATTATACAACTGTAATTATTTTGATTTTGTAGACATATATATTGTAGACATATATATACCTCGGCAACATTGTCTTGCGCGATATTTTCTTGCTCAACATCTGGCGCCAAGTACTGACCTCCGTCATCTACTTGATTCGTGTCGTCGTCTACTTGATCAGTGCCATCGTTGATCATTGAAAACAAGAATTCCTCCATGTCATTCGGGTCGTCCATTGCTGCAACTATAAAAGCTAATAATTGTGTAACACATACTTATAGTATAACCACTTAGGGGTTTAGCCACACTTGGGGTATACACTTAGTCTTTGTGTGACTAATAAAAGGGTTTAGGCCGGGTAGACACTTAGAATTAGGCACACTTGGGGTAGACACAATGTCTTAGTGTGACTAATAAAAGGTTTTAGGGTAGACACTTAGGGGTTTAGGCATACTTGGGGTAGACGTACACTTAGTCTTTTGTGTGACTAATAAAAGGGTTTAGGGTAGGGTAGACACTTAGAGTTAGGCACACTTGGGGTAGACACTAAGTGTGTGTGTGTGTAATAAAAAGTGTTTAGGCCGGGTTTAGGGTAGACACTTATGATGTATATCTATAGGGTTTAGAAACTTAGGGGTTTAGGGTAGACACTAAGTGTGTGTGTGTGTAATAAAAGTGTTTAGGCTGCCGGGTTTAGGGTAGACGTACACTTATGATGTATATCTATAGGGTTTAGAAACTTAGGGGTTTAGGGTGTGTGTGTGTGAAGGGTTTAGGGTAGACACTAGGGGTATACGTACACTTAAAAATTTAGAGTTAGGCACACTTGGGGTAGACACAGTGTCTTTGTGTGACTAATAAAAGGGTTTAGGGTAGACACTTAGGGGTTTATAGGCACACTTGGGGTATAGACACTTAGTCTTTGTGTGACTAATAAAAGGGTTTAGGGTAGGCACACTTAGAGTGTGTGTAAACCCTAAACAAATGAAAGGTCTAACAAATGAAAGATCTATATAATTAGGGTTTGGAGTAGACACTTAGAGTTTTGCACTCTAACAAATAAAAGATAGATCTATACAATTAACTAGAAATAATTAAACGTATCTATTTCTCTAACAAATAAGAGGGGTCTATACATATTTTATTAGCAATATAATGATTTGTGTGTAAACCCTAAACAAGTGTGTGTAAACCCTAAACATAGATCAATTTCTCTAACAATACATATATCAAAAGCATGAATGTGGTCCACACATAATATACATTACTAAAACTAAATCAATTTCCTAAAAATAAAATACAAACAAAATCAATTTCCTAAAACTAAAATACATTACTAACATAAATCAATTTCCTAAAACTAAAATACATTACTAACATAAATCAATTTCATAAAACTAAAATACATTACTAACATAAATCAATTTCCTAAAAAACTAAAATACATTACTAACATAGATCAGATCAATTTCATTCCTAAAACTAAAATATATTACTAATATAATTAACAATCACCACTTCATTTTTTTGCACAAATTAAATCGAATAATACCCTAGCTTCTTTCTTTCTCTCCTTCTTCCTTCCTCTTTTCTTCCTTTATTCTTTCTTTTTCCCTTTCTTCCTTCTTTCTTTTTCTGATCTTTCTTTCTTCTCTAGCTTTTTCCCATCTCTTCAAATGGCGGCGGCCGGCGGCAGGCTCGGGTGCGGCAGCGGACGAATAGGGCGCACGGGCGCGATGGAGGCGGGCGCGACGGTGGCCGGACTACTACTCGCGGGCGGCGGTGGCCGGAATTTGGCGCGCGACGGCGCGGCCGGCGGTGGCGAGAGGGCGTCGCGAGGCGGCGAGGAGACGGCTGTTGTGGGGCCGTTGCGGACGCTGGTGCGGAGGCGGATCGAGGTGGCGGCCAGCGCTGGCGCAAAAGTTGGCGGCGGCGGCGATGGACTCGATCTCGACGACGTCTCTCGCTCGCGGTTGAAGGAAGAATAGGGAGCTATGAGGGAGGAAGAGAGGGAGCCGAGATTATATAGGATGGGACCTTTAACCACGGTTGGTATTACCAACCGGGGCTAAAGGTCCTTTAGCCCCGGTTGGTAATACCAACCGCGGCTAAAGGTCAGATCTTTAGCCCCGGTTGGTATTACCAACCAGGGGGGGCTAAAGTCATGTTTAGGCGCCAAATCAAATTTACTTTCCAGATTTTAGGGTTTTGGTATTGTATATAGTTTTTATCTTTATAAATTGCTCTAGCTCTTGTTAAAATCAATATAAATTAAATACATGGCACAAATTTTTTTAAAAATAACTATTGTATTTCCTTTTGCTTTATTATACACTAGAAAAATGAATAACATAAAATCTTTTACCATTTGTATAATATAAAATATAAATGTAACTAACCATTAGTATTTTGTTAATGCAAAAGTATATTGTTTAATTAAAAAAACTAAAATGCTTGGTTACCAATAGAAAATTAGTTTATGCATTATTTTAACGTTAATCCTTTTGTTTTTCACCATTAATTGTCCAATTATGCGACAAATAAGTTTACCATTAAATAGGAAATTATTAATGAGATACTAAATGACCTCATATGAAATTTTTTTAAATACAAATGTTTTAGAACTCATCAATATCTATGCTTTTTTAGTAGTTCATATTTCTATTTGAGGAAGTGTTAGTAAACATTAGTCACAAAATCTTGAAGATACAAAAGAAGTATTAGTAACCATTAATTAGTCACTAAATGCAAAATTGACCAAATACAAATGTAGATCTTTACTTATTTGACCAAAATGACCAATACACATGTCATTTGATCGACATCACTGCTAAGCTAGCTACATCAAACGGGCACATTAGTGATCTTTTTCTTGACATATGTCCCTTGGTCATGATCATGTCGTAACCATGGAGTGTCCTCGGCATTTAGAATTATGCTTGGGTCTTTGGTCACACTGAATGGCGCAATTCAGTCATCCCTTTCGTAAAGTTCTGACATGTCTGAGTTGTCCTCAATTCCCAAAATATTTATTTTCCCTAAAAGAACTATGTGACGCTTGGGCTCATTGATGCTTGATTTGTCATCGTTTTTTCCTTTCTTTGGTTTTGTAGACATGTCTTTTAGATAGAACACCTGATTCACATCAGCAGCAAGGACGAATGGTTCGTCTTTGTACCCAATAGTGTCGAGGTCCACTGTTGTCATCCCATAATCCTTGTCAATTGTTACCCCGGCTCCGGTCATCTTCACCCATTGGCACTTAAACAAAGGGACTTTAAAATTAGGTGCATAGTATAGTTCCCAAATCTCAACTATGCGGCCATAATATGTTTGCATTTTTCCATTTGGGTCAATGGCATCTACGCGGACACCACTGTTTTGGTTGGTGCTCCTTTTATCTTGGTCTACCGTGTAAAATATATTTCCATTTATCTCGTATGCTTTGTATATGAGGATGTGCCATGATGGTTGTCTAGCCAAGAAATACAGTTGGTCATCAATACTGTCATCACCAACAAATTTTTTGCGCAACCAATCGCCGAAAGTTTTCATGTGTTCACGCATAATCCAAGCTTCATTCTTCCCTGAAAACTCGGATCATAGGAACTTCTTGTGTACCTCGATATACGGCTCCACCACGGAGGAGTTTTGAAGAACTGTGTAGTGTGCTTTGTTGAAATAATCATCCCCGTATCGATATATGTTTTCTTCCCTAGTGTTCCTTTCCCACTAAGTCTCCCCTCGTGTCTTGATTCAGGAACACCAATTGGGTCAAGGTCGGGAATATAGTCAACACAGAACTCAATGACCTCCTCTGTCCCGTAGCCCTTGGCGATGCTTCCTTCTGGGCGAGCACGTTGGTGAACATATTTTTTCAGGACTCCCATGAACCTTTCAAAGGGGAACATGTTGTGTAGGAACACAGGACCAAGAATACTAATCTCCTTGACCAGGTGAACTAGGAGGTGTTCCATGATATTAAAGAAGGATGGAGGGAAAACCAACTCAAAGCTGACAAGGCACTGGACCACATCATTCTGTAGAGCAGCTAGTTCCATTGGATCGATTGCCTTCTGAGAAATTGCATTGAGGAATGCACATAGCTTCACAGTGGCTAGACGTAAATGTGGAGGTAGAATTCCTCTTAACGCAACCGGAAGCAATTGCGTCATAAGCACGTGGCAATCATGAGACTTTAAGTTTAGGAATTTTTTTTCTCTGACACATTTATTATATTCTTTATATTGGACAAAAATCCAGATGGGACCTTGATGCTGCTTAGACATGGTGGATCAGCAGCGGCATCATAATGAACTTCCGCTTCATGCAGCGGCATCATAATGAACTTCCGCTTCATGCATAACCATGGTGGAAGGTTGTAGATACATAGAGTAACAGGCCAAGTGCTATGACTACTGCTCTGCTCACTAAAAGGATTCATACCATCCGTGCTCAAACCGAACCTTAAGTTTCTTGCGTCTTCTCCAAACTCCGGGAATTCTCTGTCAATTGCTCTCCACTGGGACCCATCAGCAGGGTGTCTCAACATGTTGTCTATCTTTGTGCCATTGCAACAACTTTGCATGGTCCTTGTTTCTGAACAGACGTTTTAGGCAGGGTATTATAGGAGCATACCACATAACTTTGGCAGGGATTTTCTTCCTCGGACGCTCTTCGCCCTCAACATCGCCAGGGTCATCTCGCCTGATCTTATACCGCGATTCTTTACATACGGGGCATTCATCTAAATTCTCGTAGTCCTTGCCACGGTACAGGATGCAATCATTAGGACATGCATGTATCTTCAGGATTTCTAATCCTAGAGGGCACACGACTTGTTTTGCTTCGTACGTAGTGGCAGGCAATTCGTTAGGCTTCGGAAGCATCTTTTTATTAATCTTGAGTAATTGCCCAAATGCCTTGTCGGATATGCCATTTTTTTGCCTTCCATTGTAGCAACTCCAGTGTTGTACCCAACTTATTTTTCCAATCTTCAGCGCTTGGGTATAGTAGTTTCTTGTGATCCTCTAGCATGCGGTCAAACTTAGCTTTCTCTTTTTCACTTTCACAACCTATTTGTGCATCACGAATAACTTCACCAAGACCATCATCTTCAGAGAGTGTGTCCTCTGCCCTTGTCCCTGCCTCTTCTTCTGCTTCATCCATTGCAGTATCATTGAAGTCACCATATTGAGCAATAATGTCGTCAGGGTCCAATTGTTCTTCTTCGTTTTCTTCCATCATAATTTCGGTTTCTCCATGCTTGGTCCAACAAATATAGTTTGACATGAAACCCGACTTCAACAAGTGTGAGTGAACAGTCCTTGAGCTAGAATATTCCTTCAAATTCTTGCACAAGGTGCATGGACAACACATGAAATTACCATTCCGCTTGTTTGCCTCAGCCGCTCTTAAGAAACCATGCACGCCATCAAAGAACTCTTTGGAGCGGCGATCAACATTGTACATCCAATCGCGTGTCATCGTCTGCATTATATGACCCAAAACATAATTAAATTTCTCATTTTGGTCAAAAAATGAAATTATAAAATACCGAACGAAAGGTCGTCTGCATTAAAATAACATGATCGAGATGGAACACCATCATGTGTCATTTCCGATTCATACAAATACTAATGTATGTTCTATGAAAGCCTCGACATAGCGTATGCTAAGACCACTAACACTATACACAGAAAACCTAAAATGCACTTTAGTAGCATAATGATCTCCCGACCAATCCCAACTAAAGCAGACAAATCATTATTCTTCTGCTCAGCATCGACAGACTTCTTGAGCTGGCTCACTGCCTCATCAACCTTCGTAGCATTCGCGACGTGTGCAACATACTCTTCCTCCCAGTACCAGCCGCGACATCCAGTGCCATCCCACTAAAAATAGAAATAAAAAATCAACACTTTAATCAAAATTATCAGGAAATATAGGTACAAATTAACCATAACCATCAAATGTGACAAAATATATAACTCACATTGCAATCTGGACACTTATAGAAGATCCGACCGTTGTTGGGACCCAGCTTCCCCACTCGGTACTCTTTCACAGTCTTTTGTATACATTTGCCACAGGTAATGAGAGAGGTCTGGCCTTAGTCGCTTTGGAACCCGATCAGAGGTCGAGTGTCCCGAAGCAGTTGTCATCTACTCTCTATACTCATTTTTCAAACTAGATATTATAAATTCCTTATATTCTAAACAAAGAAATAAAACAACTAAAATTTACCATGTATACAACTAAAGTATTCTAGGTAGCTACCTTCTTCATCTAAATATATAATTATTTTGAGCTCAAGTGGCACATATATAAATCAAGAACAATCCACCATAAATTCATCATTTAATAATATCCTAATAAGAATTTATATATTTCTCAAACTAAGCTAAACTAATCTTGAAATGTGGAACATATAATACCCTAGAAATGAAAGGTGTATACTTAGAATACTAATTTTAGTTGTCTTGTTCAAAATATTCGAACAATGTCAAGTGAATGAAACTTAAAATGGCAAAAAAGAGAAAATCATAAAGAAAAATCACATCTAGAACAAAAAACAATATATGTTGACGCTAAAACATGAGAGGATGAAGATAGTAACCTTTTAACGAGTCGATGGAGGTGTAGAAGTGATCAAATAAAACAATGATCGAAGAGGAGATGAAGAACAATGAAGAACACCAAGAACAAGAGCAAGAACAGAGAGGAGAAGAAATGAGCTCTCGAGCTCGGGCAGGAGGAGGAAAAGAGTTCAAATAGGGGGGGACCTTTAGTCCCGGTCCATAGAAACAGTCGGGACTAAAGGCCCCGAATTAGCCTCGGTTTGTGCCTTAAACCGGGGCTAAAGGTCTAACCCCGGTTAGTAATACCAACCGCGGCTAAAGGTGGACCTTTAGCCCCGGTTGGTAACACCAACCGGGACTAAAAGTCCCCCTGACAATGTCTGACCAACGAGCCGTTAGGAGGGGATTTTTAGTCCCGGTTGGTGTTACCAACCGAGGCTAAATGTCCCTTTAACCTCGGACGCAATTTTCATCGGGGCTAAAGTCGTTTTTGGAAATCAGCGTGGTTTCTGTATTAGTGTGAACGGGTTATCGATCGAGACTGGCACCCAAACATGCCCGGCGGTTCAGCTAGATATATATTTTCAGTTTCAAAGAACGTTTCTCTCGGGCAACGTGTAGTATCAATTCAGCTATCACACCGTAGCATGCATGCCTTCGTCGTTTATATACAACTCTATAAACCGAGAGACGCAACACGACTCAGCGCACGGCGCCAGTGTTTCTGCGAACCAACTGACAAGCTAGGCAGAGATAGACTTGATCAGTTTCCTTTTCCCCCCTTCAAAACCAGATAGACTCGAGTGAGCACACCTTTGCTGCACGCGGGGCACAGGGTGCTGTGTCTGTGTGCGCTTCCCCCGATCCGGCCGCAATCCGCGATCACCCCATGTGCCACCGCCGGATCCGCAAAAGCTAGCAGTAGCAGAGTGCCGTCGATCCGGCGGGCGCAGTGTGGACGCAAGCTCACGAGCTCCCTCACACCACATGCGCTGCGTGCTCGCGTCGCTGCACGGGCGTTGGCATGCGTGCGTGAATCCGATCCCATTCCCGTTCCCACAGGTACGTAGAGGCCTGGACCATGCATGCGTGTGCACGGGAAGGGCACGGACATACATGAGCACTCCCATCACTCTCATGGTGTCCATGCCCCCGCCACCTGCGCTGTCCCCGTCGCCACCCACTTACCACGTTCACGCACACCGTGTCAACACTCAGTTCACACTGCTGCTCAGTGCTCACCCAATGCATATATGCAATGGATAAATAGCCGATCGAGCCACACACACACCTGCAAGGCAGAGCAGAGAGGTGCCATGGCGCAACCAAGAACACACCTCCTCCGTTTCCTCTTCCTCCTCGCCCTCGTGGCCGCCACGACGGCAGGAGCACCAGCGCGTGCGACGGGGTGCCGGCGCGGCGACCTGGTGGTGCGTCAGCGCGCGACGGGGCGCGTGGTGGAGGGGAAGCCCGAGTACGCGGTGGAGGTGCGCAACGCGTGCCGGTGCGCGCAGTCCCGCGTCCTGCTGCGCTGCTACGGCCTCAGCAGCGTGGAGGCCGTGGACCCGCGCGCCATCCGCGCCGTCGACGGCGACCGCTGCCTGCTCCGCGGCGGCCGGGCGCTGCCGCCGCGCGGGGGCGCCGTGCTATTCACCTACGCCTGGATGACGCCGCAGGACTTCCCGCTCGTCAGCTCGCACCCGCACTGCTAGCTAGTGCTACTACTGCATGCTGCTAGCTGGGATCGACGATGTTTGCTATTCCTAATTTAGTCCTTTATCCTTACTGCATGCTGCAGTTCCTACCTACGTATTGATTCTCATTCAGCAAGGAAGACGATTATATAATGGTCGATCTGCACATTTCGACTGAGTTGCAAGTGTAATTAGTTAATCAAACGAGCTTGATTAGGCTGAATGGATTCTGTAATTAGTACGGTAGCTAGCTAGCTACTCCATTGCTGGCCTGGGTTGTTGCCTAAAAGTACTTGCATTGTATAATGTACTTGTTGTATCAATCAACGTTGCGCTTTTCTGATTGAATAGGCTGATTGAATCTGCAAGGACTTGTGTGATGAATCTGCAGGAAGAATAGGGTGATTGAATACAGTCACGGGACGGGAGGCAGCCAGCAGCAAGGCGACGAGCCGACGACACGCCGCGACGCGCGTCACCTTTCATCACGTGCCCTGTCCGCGTCCTCGCTCCTTCCCACCTATTTTTGTCAACTCCATTATATTATTTCTGCGGTTCTGCCGGGTGCCTGCCAGTGCCCATGTGGAGTTCTCTTTCTTGGTGGGCCTGTTGGACCGGCTATGCATCTCTGAGGCCCGTGCTGGACCTGGGCCCGATGGTACCCAGATGCACACTAAATATGTGTACTAGATTGGATCCAATATTATGTGTAATAAATAGGATTGTCAAGTCCACAACACTCCACGACAAATTTTTTATATAAAAAAAATACAGCGCAAGCAGGAAGATAGCGTTTGGTCCAGAGACTATTGACGGTCCTTAACTCCTATTTTTACCCGCCAAAGAAAAGAGAAGAAATAAGCAATTTTATGTGCATATATACCTTTACTATATTAATATAGTTCCACGTGTATTTGGAGAATTCATGTTTTGCAGGACTTATATACAAATACATAGAAAATCATACCGAAAAGGTGCTTTCTACGACTACATTACGCAAAGAAATAAGAAGACCTAACCTATCCAACACATTCGGGCACGAAACCTTCAAAGAAGCTATCTAGGCCCAACCAAAGACTAACCAGATAAGTTTTGTGGCCATCAGTGCAGGTAAGGGTGGTAACTAGGTCCAACCTCCCCAAGTTTAGATGACAGTTCAATGGTGGTAACTAGTAGAGGCGGTTGAATGCAGGATTCTCTGGATTTTTTTTCTCTCCAAGCCAACCTCTAGTACATATAAATAGATGGATAGAGGCTCCTCTAAAAATAACACACCAAAATACACAACAATACAAGAAATTTCTCGTCCCTACCTTGTACTTTTACTTTAGTAGTTTTTAGAGCAAAACGAAGCTACCTTGGAAGAGTATGAGTTATTCTAAAGTTTTGTTTTTTATCTTATATTATAGTCTTACTTATGAACTAGAGTATAGTCTTTATGTTATGATCTTAAAATATGAATTAGACTATAGTTTGCATGTTATGAGATTAACATTCTTGACTTTAGCCTTAACTTGTCATATGATTAATATGATTAGAGTTAGAGCTAAGATGAGATGATGGTTTATCATGTCTTCGGGTGTGCTCAACCTGATATTTGTTAATCCATAGGGTTGAAGTCCCAAGCCAGTTTGAGTATTTTATTCATACATCGGCTTAGTTCTTGGGGTATGGATAGATCGATGTATGTATAACATTTTCCACGGTTGAGGGGTCGAAAGCCCAAGTTTGGTTTTGGTTAATTAATGAAACCTATGGACTAACTCTATTGCTAAGTGTATGATCAAGATAGGGTAATCCAACTTGACAAGTGGAGCTAGATGAAGGGTCATGATGGATCAACTGCTCTATGACTAAGGAAAAGAAGAAAGAGAAAAACAAAAATGGGCTCAAGGCAAAGGTATAACATATGGCCATTTTTGTATTAGTGATCAAGACACTATAGAGAGTGTGATCACATTTAGGATAGATAGTCATACTATCAAGAAGGGAAAACTCGTGTCGATTGCAGTTATCATGTGCCACTAGGTCATTTGCATTGCATATCTAAAATGAATCTAAGTGACATGAAAATAGAATTAAATCCAAGATAATTCAATATGAAGGCTAACACTTGAGCAAAAGGTTTGGAACACAAGGTGTTAGCACATGGAAGCTTGGAGAAGAAGAGGCAGCTCGGTTTGAAAGGAGACAGAGCTCCGGACGCAGGTCCGGACGCTAGTAATATGCGGTCCGGACCAATGGAGATGAGTCCGGAGGCATACCCTAAGCCTCGGTTTCAGTGGACAGAAGGTCTGGACGCTGATCGGAGTCCGGACGCTGACTTCGGACGCGCGTTCGGAGAGCTGGACCTCTCTGTTATCTCTGGGAGCATGGTCCGGACGCTAAGTGCGGTCCAGATGCTACACTCCGTACTACCGTCCGGGGGTTGGGAGCTCTCTGGACCCTCTCTGCATAGGGTCCGGACGCAAGTGTCAGGGAGTTCGGACGCTACTGTTCTTAGCGTCCGGAGCTACGCGTCAACTCCAGAGGAAGACGCCAACGGCATGATTCAAAAGGAGGAGGGTCCGAACGCATGGCCAATGGTCTGGACCCCCCATGCAAGTAGCGTCCGGAGGCACGCAGGAAAGCAAGGAAGAGGAGGCAAACGGATAGCTCTTGTGTGTGGGCTATTTATTTGTTTTGGCTGGCCTCTAGGGGCAACTCTTGCACCTCTCATTCACTCTCACTCATTGTGCTTGCTTGAGATAGCCCTCAACTCATCTCTCTTTGCTTGTGTTGCTAATTCTTGAGAGTTTGAGTGATCCAAGTGCTTGATCATTGCATTGCATCTTAGTGGCACTTGGTCATCGTCATCGCCGCGGGATTTCTTGTTATTGTTTGCCAACACCTAGATGGCTTGGCGATTGTGGAGAAGCTTCGGTACGTGTTGGTGATTGTTCGTGGCCGGCTTCATCGATTGTGAGAGGGCTTGTACCCACCTCGGTGGAGCACCAAAGGGTAACTCTAGTGGATTGCTCGTGTCATTGAGTTACTCTCATTTGGGTGGATTCTTGTGGCGCCCGAGTTAGTGGGCTAGGCTTGTCATTGCCTATTAGCCACCGAATCACCACTTGAGTAGTCGACACAACGAGGACTAGCTTGGTGGCAACTAAGTGAACCTCGAGAGAAAAATCATTGTGTCATCTTGTCTCCCGACTACTCTTTGGTATTCTTGTGATTGGTTCTTCATATTGACATCCCTACATCACAAGGCATCGGTATAAAAATCATCTATATCCTTTGCATTTACTTTCTTCCTTATCTTGTCTAGTTGGCTTGCTTGTTAGTTCCTTTGTTAGTTGTTCTAGCTTGCTTAAGCTAAGTGCCTTACGTTCTTGCTATTGTGTGTAGGCACTTAGTTAACTAGAATTGCTTGGATAGGTGGCTTTGCACCCTAGTAGAGCTAGAGCAAAAAGCTCCGCTTTAGTGTTATCGAACCCTTTGCTCTAGTGGTTTGTAGAATTTTTATTAGGCTATTCACCCCCCTCTAGCCATCTAGGACCTTTTAGGGGTAGGCGCTAGATGGTGACAATATTGTTTGTCTCTTGTCCTCTCCCACATATGAGAGGATGTATAAGTCTAAATTCTCACATGAGGTGCTGGTAAACCAATACTCGGTGGCCTCCTGATCTGCTTTATTCATAGCTCTAATCCGAATTATATAAATTGTATGAATATTAACTAATTTTTGTATGACTATAGTAGATCATGTATGTTCTACCTAGGTTATTCTTTTATTCTTTTTTTTTACTTTATCCTTGTGGAACATTAATGTGTGTGTCTGCTATCTATATAATTGCCACATTTTACCCTATATTAGCATGTGGTTTACTTGTAAGTATGTTATTTGGTTCATATCCATACACTGTCTTGATCAATCCTAAGCTTTCTTTTGGGAAAATATAAATAATGATACATTGTATACTATGGGTGAAATGCTACAATGTTATATTTGTGCGCTTGAGGATATTAATATAATATTGTAAGGAACTATCTAGGTTTGACTTAGCAGCATTCCTAGTTTCTACTGATGACGGTAAGAAATATCATCAAGCATTTCTAGCGTCGTTGTCCAGAAAAGCTAGGAATTGATCAAAGATCTGAGTATGATATGTTCAAAATAATATGCACACATAGTAGCCATTGTTATACAGGCTAAATTTATTTGGTTTATCCTTTTGTGGATGAAAATAGAATAGTGCATGAGCGGTTTCTCTCTGTCGGATAATATCTTTGATGACATAGAGGCAATATTGAGAAGAAGTAAGTCACTTTTGAGAAAGCGCCAACCTCGCTTCACTACTTCATCTTCTCTAAATTCTCCATCGACGGAAGAACCACTCATTTTTGTACCATCCACTTCTACTACTATGGTCGGAAAGACCCTTAGCAAGTTCTCTATCCTAACTATCGCTAACATGCCCACTAGACCTGTTATTGACCATGGAGAAAAGAGCTTCGAGCTTCGTAGATGCCTCATCATGATGGTGTAGGCACGTCCCTTCTATGGGTTGCCTAGTGAGGATGCGAATGCTTATCTTCAACTCTTCCTTGAGTTGTGCGACACCATCGTCATCAAGGACGTCGCACCTGATGGAATCAAGCTCCATCTATTTCCCTTCTCCCTCATGGGGAAGGGAAACAATGGTCCTACAAGGACAAGAAAGCAATCAACACGTTGGCAAAATGCTCCATAGCATTCCTTGCTAAGTTCTCCCCCCATGGACAAAGCAAATGCTCCATACTGTATAATGCAAGTATGTTTTTTCTTAATACCTACCCAAAACTCCACTAAATAGCCTTAGAGATAGGATAAAGAGAAGACAACATTCAAATGCCTTGATAAGGATCATACACATTGAAAAAATGATTGAATCATTTGAGAAACTTACCCTTTGTTTTTTTTTCAAAACTCACAAAGCCTCTAAATAGATGGTTGATCAAACAATGAAAGATTAGTGGTTATGTTAAATCGTTCTATTTTGCAACCACCTAAGATCTTGGAAAAACAATAAGCCCCACACAAATTAAGTACAATGGGTGGACAAAATCCCCAACTTATTTAAAATGGAGGGAGAATATTTTGTTATAGGCAGGGTACTGTAAATTGTATCGGCGCAGAAGCAGCTTCTGATCAACAACCAAGTACTTAGCTTTTTGCTAGAGACTAGCAAAGGGTAAGCTTGGGGGATCTTGTTGGCGATCCTGAAGAATCATGGCCCTATTGGTTTCAATGATTAATGGCAATTAGAGATTGTTATGGCTAATGTGTGTTTTGCAGAGGCTATGAGTAGCTTAGCCATAGTGATCAACATGAATGGGCTTCTTTGGTTATCACCTAGGCCCCAAGATGGATATCATTTCGGATTTCAAAGATGCATAATGAAAGGTCCTAGAGTGATAGGCTAAGTGCCATAAGGAGATGAAGGACACTTAGTATAGATAGGTCTTTATTTGATCTTTGGTCATACTATAAAGATGGGCTGAGATTAGTAGCTTGACTTAGGAGAGCTTTATGACTTAGGTGTGGTGCACACTTGACTTCCTTTGCTCTAAGCAAGCCTATGGTGACCGTAAGATAGCCAAGAACTTCTTCCGAATTCATCGCGACGAAAAACGGAGTTGAAAAAGAAGTTTACTGGGCATCGGACGCTGAGTCTGAAGGTGCCGGACGCTGTCCGTCGCGTCGGACGATGGCGTCGGACGCTGACGTCAGGATGACGTAGTGTCCGTCGGCCGCTCAGTGTAAGCCCCTGAGTTTCAGAGGGCGTCGGACGCTGTCCGTCACCAAGGCGTCGGACGTTGTGCCAGCGTCCGTTGGCCTACCAGTGGGGCTGTTTTTTAGAGCAACTAAGCAAGGGCGTCGGACTACGCAGGAGCGTCCATCGCCTAAACAGTGTTGCAAAACTAGCCGTTGGGCAGGGCGACGGACCGTCCGTCGCCTAGGCATCGGAGCGTCCGTCGCCAACTTAAAGTGACAGCCCGAGGCAGTTTTCTGGGGGGGCTATTTATAGCTCCTCACCCTTCTCTCCCACCTTGCCTTTGCTCATTTCAGTTGCTGAAGTTCTTGAGAAGGTTGGGAAGAGAGCAAGATCCCTAGACAGAGAGAGTGATTCGCGAATCCATCCATCCTCTCCTCTAGTTCATCCAAGAGTTCAAGTGTGCATCCTCTAGTTGTGAAGCTTGAGTGAGTCAAGCCAAGATCGAGGCTTGTTACTCTTGGTGATCGACATCACCTAGACGATCTGGTGGTGCTCGGAGGAAGGTGATCGCTGGAAGATTGTCGGCGGCCCTTCTCCATCGACTTGTGATCGGTTGTGGGCGATTCACCGAGCCGGAGTGGTGAAGAATCAACCCGTAGAGAGCACTCATCCCTTGAGAGGGATTGAGGGGGAGCTATACCTTGCGAGGTGCTCCAACGAGGACTAGGGGGGAGTGTCGACTCCTCGATACCTCGGCAAAACATCGCCGTGCCAAGCATCTCTTTCCCTAGCTCTTTCATACCACATTACTTTCCGCACTTGTCTTTCAATTCATACTAGAATTGCGTAGGAAGTTTTCGCTTTCAATTGGCTTGCTACCGCTTTCTAACTAGGACACACAAACGGTAGGCACTAGGAGGTTAATTGGCTCTTGATAGGTTTAATTCTTGTCTAGAAATTAAAAAGAGCCCAATTCACCCCCCTCTTGGGCATCTTGATCCTTTCAATTGGTATCAGAGCAAGGTTTGCTCTAAATTAGGCTTCACTGCCTTGAGCAAGATGTCCCATGGGGATGGACCACCTCCCATGTTCGATGGAGACGACTTTCCATATTGGAAAGTTCGTATGGAGGCCTATCTAGAGCACGTGGACGCTGGCGTGCTCAAAGCTGTCACAAAGGGGGGTTCCTACTTTGCGGAGGACCCTTACTTTGAGAAGCACAATGCCAAGGCGAAGAACATTCTTTTTCGTGGCATTTGCAAGGATGTCTTCAACCGAGTGCGTAACGCCAAAGACGCATTTGAGTTGTGGACCACTATTTGTGCTCTTCATGAAGGCACAAAGAGTGAGCACGAGGAACGCATCACTTGGCCATGGCTAAGCTCAATTCTTTTTCTATGCTTGGAAATGAAAATGCTAATGAGATGTACTCACGTCTTAACATTCTTGTAGAAGAATTGAATGGGCTCGGTCTCAACCAAATGGCACCGACCGATGTGGTGCGCAAGATTCTTTTGTCTTGCCATTGAAAGTTGAATGTAAATTTCTCCCCCCGGGGTTTCCCCGCTAACCCCAATTTTTGGGCAAATAAAGTGGGGGGAAAGGTTAGTAGAAAAAAAAAAATTTTTACCCCATAAACAACAGGCAGTTAAAAAACCCCCAAACCTGAGGGGGAAGGCTTTCCCTTTCCCATTCGTCACACCCAACGCTCTTTTGGGGAAAACCTTGGTAAGGGGAGATCAAACCCACCCCAAAGGGCTCGGGCTTTCCCAAGGGGGAAAGGGAGGGGGGCCCCCCAAAAGGACCCGCAAAACCCCCCGGCCCCCCTTGAAATTTAGCCAAAGCCCCACAGGCCCTTAAAACCCTAAAATTGGTTCCCCCCCAAAGGTCACCTAGGCCACCCAAAACTCAAAAACCCCTTTCAAAATTTTACGCCTCTAAAAGGGGGGCCCCCTTTTTCCTCTAAATTTTTGAAAACCCCCCCCAAAAAAAATATTTGTTTTTTTTTTTAAGTTTTGGGCCCCTGGGGTTAAAAAAACCCCCAACAGTTTTTTTGACTAAAGGGTAAATCTGTTTTTTTATGGGACCCAATTTTTTTTGATCTAGTTCACCCATTTTCCTGAAAAAAAAAGATTTATTTTAAACCAAAAGGAGCGGGTAAAAGTGCAATTTTAACAAAAATAATTCGGTTTAAAACTCATTTTTGGCAACTATGTGGTCCCCCCTCCTTTTTAAAATGTGCCCAATTATATTTTGTTTACCCCTTTGGGAAAAAAACACTTTGTGGTTTTTTCATGTTTTTCCCCAAGAACCCCAACAAAATTTTTTTACATAAAGTAAAAGATTCCAAAACCATAAGAAGAAAATTTTTTAAGGATTTTTAAAGCGGAAAAAAACCCTTTTGTCCCGGGCTTTTTCCCAAACCCCAACCCCAAATTGTACAAAGTTGGGGGGTTTTTTCTTCACCTCCGGGGAAAAAAAAAGGGGGAAAAAAGGGCCTTCAAGTTCCCTTTTGGGAAACAAAAGCAAGGGGGGATCAATAAAAAAAAAACCCCTTCCCCTCATTTTGGGGGAAAAACACAAAGTTTTAAAGGGGGAAACAAAATGGGCGTTTGACCAAAAATGAAATTTTAAATTTTGGGAAGCCCCCCCCAAATACCCAAATTTTGTGGAAAGGAAAGGGCCATTTTTTCCAAGAAAAAAAAAAAAAACAGAATTAAAAAAGCAATCAACAGGGCAACCAATGCAAGGGGGAAAAAATTAAAGCTTAAAGAAAAAAACTTACTTACAAAAAGAAAAGGTGGAAAACCCATTTTTGGGTGATTGTACCGTTTAAACAAAAGGGGTTCCCCAGGGAAAAGGGATGGAATGGCCCCTTTGGGGGTTTTTTTATTATCCACCCCCACCTTTCCCACCCCGGGGCTTTAAAAACCCCCTATGCCTAGGAAAAAGGGTCAAGAAGGCAAAAGGGGATTGATGAGAGGATTGGTTTGGGATAAAGTTTTGGGCCCTTTCCTTTTTAACTTTTTGGATTAAAACAAAAAACCCCCCCACGGTCAAAAAAAAAGTGAAAAAGAAAAAATTTCTTCTCAAAACCCCCAGCAGGATAAAGCCCCCAACCAATGAAAATAAAGTTTAAAACCAAAAAGGGCTCCAACAAGAAACTTAAAAAAAAACCAATTGAAAGAAGGGAAAATTGAAAAATTTGATTTGTAACTTTTGTGTTTTAAGGGTTTTAGGTTTTATTTTGGGGTTTTTGGGGGGTATGGAAAGTAGTGAAGGGGGAGGTTTTGGGGGGTTGGGGGGGGTTAAAGTTTGGGAAAAAAAAAAAAATTTAACAAAGGGGAAAACCCCTTTTAAAGGGTGGGGGAACCCCTTGTAATTCCAAAAGAAAATGGCTAAGGTTGAAAAAAGTTAAAGGGGGGGGGTTTGAAATTTTGGGGGGGTTTAAAATTGGGGGAAAGTTGGTATTGGGTTAAGGGGGGGGAAAAAAAAAAGGGGTATTAAAAACTTTTTGGGGGGTTAAAAAAAATTTAAAATTTTTTGGGGTGGGTGGGGGTATTTGATTTGAAGCCCCCCCTTTTTTTGGGGGGGTTTTTAAGTTTTTTAAAACGGGCCCCAAAAATGTTTTTTTTGGCCCTAAGGGGGGGGAAAAAAGGTTTGTTTGGGGGTTTTTTGGTAAAGTAGTGTGGTTAAAAAAATTTTTTAAGTTGGGGTTGTGGTGTAAAGACGTGGGTATTGGGTGTTGTGGGGTGAAAAAAATTTCCTGGGGTTTTTGGGTTGTGGGGGGGGGGGTTTTTGGGGGGGTTTGGGGGAAAGTGGGGGGTGAAGGGGGGGTTTTTAATTTTTTTTTTTTTGTTGTAACTTTAGTTAAACTTTTTTCGGTTGGTTTGTGTTTGGTTTAATTTTTTTCCCCCCCTTTTGGGGTTTTACCGGGTGTATTTTTGGGTTTGGGGGGGGGTTTCTTTTTAGGGGGGTTTTTGGAAGTTAAAATTTATTTGGGGTTTTGGTTTTGGTTGGTGAAGTTAATTTTGGGGTAATTAAGAAACTTTTTAAAAGGGAATGGTGGGGTTTTTTTGGGGTTTTTTGGGGGAAAAAGGGTTAGGTTTTAAGGGGGGAAAAAATTTTATTAATGGTTTGGGGTTTTAATTTGTTTTAGTTTGGGGGGGTTGTTTGTTGGGTGGGGGTTTGTAGGGGTAATTGGGTTTTAAATTTTTTGGGGGGAGGTTTTTTTGGGTTTGTGGTTATTTTGGGTTGGTAAAAGTGGGGGGGGGGTGTTAAAAAAATTGGGGTTTTGGGGGGGTTGGTTTTGTGGGTTGGGTAATTTAAAAAGGTTTGTGTGGGGGGGGGAAATAATATTTGGATAAGGTTTTTGGGGGAAAAAAGGGAAATTTTGGAAAAAAAATTTGGGGGGGGGAAAGGTATTTTTAAAGGTTTGGTTTTGGGTTGTAAAGGGGAAGGATTATTTTTGGTTTTTTTGGTAAAGGGAAAAAGGGTAATTGGGGGGGGGGGGGGGGTGGTTTTTTTGGGGTTTTTTAAAAAAGGTGAAAAATTTTAAAAGTGGGGGGAAAAATTGAGGGGGTTTGTTAATTTTGGGTTGGGGGTTTGTTGAGGGAGTAAAATTGGGGGGGGGGGGGGTTTTTTTAATGGGAAAGGGGGTGGGGGAAATGGAAAAGGGGTTTTTTTTTTTGGAAAAAAAAAAATGGGGTGAAAGGGGTATTCCCCCTATTTTCCAAAAGTAGGGTTAAGAAAATTGGTTGTTAAAAGTTTTGTTGTTTAAGTTTTTTAAATTGGGGGGAAAAGAAAATTTAAAACCTTTTTGGGTTTTTTATTGGAGGGTTGGGACGGTTGGGGTAAAATTTTGGGGTTTAAAGTGTGGAAAGTGGGGGAAAGGGGGGTTTTTGGAAAAAGGGGTTTTTGGAAAAAATAAATGTTAACAAGAGATTTTTTTCCCCCCTTAAGGGGATTTGGGGTTTTTTGACCGTTGAAATAAAGCCTTGTACCTTTGAATTTTCCAAAATAAATTTTTTGGATGTAAAAATTTTCAAAATTTTAAATGATTTTTTTGCCCCCCTTTGGGTTTTAAAGACCCAATTTTTAAAGGGTTTTTGGGGCCCCTTTGGTTTTTGAACCCAAAGTTGATAAAGGGTTGCCCTTAAAAGGGAAAAAATTTAAATGGATTAAAAATTTCCCTCTATTTTAAATTTGTTTGCCAAATTTCCGTTGGTTTTTTTGGGGTCCAACAAAAAATTTAAAAGGGATTTTGATTAAAAAGGGGGTTTTGAGGGCAGCCCTTTTCCGGCTTAAAGGGAATTAAAGGGGCCTTTTCCAAGGAAGAGGACGGAAAAAGTAGGGGTGGCAAAATAAACCCCAATGCAAAATGGGATTGCCAAGAGGGGTCCCAAACCTTTTCCTGGTTAATAATTTTTTTTTAAACTTCTACCAAATTTTGGGTTTGATGGAAAGTTTCAAACCCAAGAAAATTTGTTTAAAAGTTTCCTTGGGGAATAAAAACACCCCCTTTTTTTTGGCCCCAAAGGGTTTTTTCCTACTTGGGATCCGTTGGTTATGTGGGGTTTGGTTTAAAAAAACCCCTTCGGTTTTTTGTAAAGTTTTTTTTCTTGGCCTCTTGAAAAATGTTAAAGTCTCCCCGGGGGAAATCATGCAAAGGCTGAAAATTTTTTAAAAAACTCGTTTTTTTTTAAAAAATTTTTTGTTTTAAAAACGGTAAAAGTCTACCCGGGAAATTGCAAAAAAAAATTTTTCTCTCTCAAAATTCTTCGGAAAAGTTTTTCATGGGGGGTAACCCCAAAAAAAATTTCTTTTTAAATTTTTGAAAACTTTTTTTTTTTATCATTTAAATAAAGATATTGGGTAACCCCTTCAATTTTTTTTTTCATTTAAAAAAAGCCTTTTTTAAAAAGGGTTAAAACCTTCTTAAATTTTAAAAATTCTTAAAAACCCAACAAATTAATTTTTTTATTTTTTTTTTGGGGTTGGTTTTCCTTTTTTGAATTAAAAACCCCCAAATTTACTTGGACATTCAATGAATTCTTCCCCTTTTGGTGTTTTGGGTTTTTTTTTCTTGAAATTTTGAGCAAAAAAACCCAACCAAAAGAAAATTTTGGGAGGTTTAGAGGGGTTCTATTAAATCAAATATTTTTTTTTTTACGTAAAATTTTGAAAAGAATTTTAGGGTTTAAAAATTTTTAAAGGGGGGTTTTGGGGGAAACGGGGGAAAACCGGGTTCCCTTTAAGGGGAACAAATTTTTGCCAGGGTTGGGGCCCCCTTTAACCGAGTTTTTAAGTCCCCCCCTTCGGGCCCCACATCGGGGAATTCAGCGTCCACCCCCTGGACGCCGGGGGCCAATTTTTTTTTAATTCTTGGGCTCCCATTTTCCCATTAAATTTTCAATAAACACTTCTTTCCCCTTGGGGTTTAAGTCCCTTTTTTTTACTTTGGCAAAAAATTCGTTTTTTTAAAATTTTAAAAAAAATTTTGGGAATGGCCTTTAAGGGCCATTCAGTGTTTTGGGGTTATTAAATTTGGAGCCCAAAATCGTTTTGAAAAAAAAAAAGGGCCAGGGGAAATAAACCCCCACTCCGCGGACGTCGGGGATTCCCGGGGGGCCAACGCCCCGGGCCTTTTGCGGGCACGCCCCCAAGTGTGGGTTTCCACCTTTCGGAAGCCCAACTTTTCGACCTTTAGTTTGGGCCCCTTTAACCGTCGAAATTAAGGCTTTTTTTTAAAAAAAATTTTTTTTTTCCCCCTCCTTTTCTTTTTCGTTACCCCGGGGCCCCCTTTTCCCAAACCCAACCGCTCCCCCCCCCCCCCCACCCCCCCCTCTGTGCCGGTCCGGGGGGGATCCCCCCATGCCGCGCTTCCAGCGCCCACTCCCCCACACCGCCGCCCCCAGCTCTCCGCCCTTCTGTCTCCTGGTGGGGTCTTCCACCCCGTAAGGCCCTTCTTCAACCCGTGAAGTTTTTGCGGGGCCCCTTCCTTTTCCTTGGATATGCTAAACCCCCGTGGAACTTTCCCCAGTGATTCACCTTTTTCTCACTCTTTTTTAAGTTGGGGGTTTTTTTAAAAATCCCATTTCCCCCCAAATTTCCCTTTTTTTTACCCGTTTTCCCCTATTTCCCCTTAAGGCCCGGATTGGGGGGGTTTTAAATTTTTTGGTTTTTTCCCCCCTTTTGTTTTGGTCACGGGTTATATGGGTTTTGGGAAATTCGATTTTTTCTTTTTAAAAATTTTTTTCCAAAATTGACTTGCTACTGTAGTTATTCTTTTAAAAAAATTTTATTTCTTATCTAAAAGGCATGGCTTTTCTGGGTCAAAAGGCAAATAATTGGGGCAAAAAGGGGGGGAAGGAAAAAAGGGGGGAAACCCCCGAGTCGGGGGCCTCGTCCAATTTTTCTTGTTTTTTCTCAGTGGATTTAGTTTTTGGGGGTGGGAATGGTTTTTTTCTTTGCAGTCTTTGGTTTTTCCCGTGATGTCCATGGGGAAGGCGAAAAACGCTGGCCCGTTCCCTTTTTTGGGGGGACCCCCCCCCTCCCACTCCCCCCCTGTTGGGGGGAAAGGGGGAAACAAAGGTTTTCCAAAGAAGCGCCATTGGGGGGGGGGGGGGGGCGGGAAAAGCGGGGCGAGGGGATGTGCGCCCATTTTAGGCTCTCGCCTCGCCGGGAGGGGTCGGATCCCCCCTTGCGTCCGGACAAACCCCCAATTACTGAACAGAAGGACATTACCAGACCCCGCCCCAAAACCCCGGGGCCCCCTTTTCGTTTGGGGTTGATGGGGCCGGGGCGTGTCACTCGCCCCAGTGGGTTGGGGGCAAACCCCCCTTTCCCCCCGGACCCCCGTTACCAGACCAGTGAGGGTAGGTCATGGGTTTTCCCCGCCAACAGGGGCCGCATTCCTCGGGGCTTTCTCTTTTGGTTTTCCGGGTTAGAGGGATCCCCAAAATTTGGGGGGGGACTTCTATACCATATTCAAAGGGGGGTTTTAAGAGCTTACTTTTTAGACCCACGCTCTTTTTTGGCTCCAAGGGTTTCCCACCTGTCACATTTGAGGGTTTTTGGGCCCCCGATTCTCCACTTTGTAGTACATTAGGGGGTGTCTGATTTAAAGGGGTCCGGGGTTTTAAAAATGGGGGCTATCAGTTCTACCCCTCGCTGTGGGTCTCCCCGCCTGAGTTTTCCCTTCGGGTTTTTAGGGGGCCCATTCAGGGCACTGCAGGGCATTTTTGAAGTTTCCATCTAAGTCCCCCCCCCCGAGGTTCACAGTTTTTTTACGGGGGGTAGGGGGGCACCTCGGGGCCTCACATGGGGTATGCATCCACCACTACGTGAGGCCTGTTCCGCTGACTTTTTCAGCGGGGGTTTTTGCCGCACTCGGAGACCCCCTCCCCTTTTGGGGGGGGTTTTTCCCCCCAGGTATAGGGGGGTACCCTTTTCCCCCGGTTGGAGCTCGGGGAAAATTACCCCCTTCAGCTTTGGTTTCGTCATATTTTTAAAAAATTGGGCTTTGAATTTTTTAAACGAGCGACGAACATCTTTGCTGCAGGGTTTTTAAACAGGGAGCTCAGTTTTTATGGATCCCAATTTGAAATTTTTTGGGGATGGGCCAAATTAAACAATCGAGTCCTCAAACCCTAGCTTTTGAGTTCCCCCTCTCTCATACCTTGGCATCCCCTAACCTTCCGCCCAAAAAGCATACCCCCAGGGACCAGGGGGGCAGGGTCCCCTTTGTAGAGAGGAAATTTGGTTTTTTAAAAAGGGTCGTCAGGGGAAATTGCAGTCAGGGCGCAGCGGATACACTCCCCCGGTGCCCCCCCGAGAGGATTGGACTTGATAGTCGATAGGACTACGGGGGAAAAGCCCGATTTCGCCCGAGGGGTTTTGACCAAGGGGAGGGGGTCAGGTTCAGTCCAAACCCCCCTCCACTTTAAAGGCCCCCAAAGGGGCCCCAAACTACCCCCCTTTTCGAACAGGGGGGAGCATCATGACGGGAAAGGGAGCAAGGGGGCAGCTGCAGAGGTTCGGAGGGGGATGACACAGCTTGCAGTCGGCTCAGACCAGGCCCCCCGGGGGGGAAAAATTTTTAGTGCGTTCCTTTTTTTCAAGGGTAGCAGGTAAAATTAAAAAAAAGACTGACCTCTCTGGGGCATTTTTAGCTCGAGGGGTTTCCCGGGGGAAACCCACCCTTTGCTTTATTGTTGGGGGCTTAACACGCCAGTTTGGGCGGGGGGACCGACTCCCCAAGTTACCGTCCAACAACTCAAAACCCCCCGTTCCCCTAACAGGCCCCGTTTTTCCCCCTACCAAAACCCCTTTTCTAGATGTCTTAAACCCAGGTGCCCCCTGGGTTTTTTTTTTTTTTTCCCCCGGGGGGTTAACAGTTTACACCCATGGGGGGAAAAAAATATTTAGAGGCCTTACATGGAGACCAAGAGATGACTCCCGGGCCCCCCACCCGCCACAATTTCCCGGGGGGGGAGGGGGGGGCCTCCGCGGGGCCTTAAACCTTTTTCCCATTTTTGTGGAGATCCCCAAAATCTAAAGACCCCACCACTCCCCAAACTTCAGTTTAGACAGATGCTATCTCATACTTTTGGGGGATTGCGGGTAGAGGGGCCCCCCCTTTAGGCAACAGGGTGAGGGGTTCATTGGATACACCCCTCATAAACTAGCAAAACTTTTTGCACGTATCCTTTTTTGGCAGGGGCTACCCCCCCCCGCGATTTTCATCGCCTCCCAGGGCCCCCCCTTTGAGGCCTTTGGGGGTCAGAGGGGACCCCTGAGCCTTTGGGGGCGTTGAGTCCGCACTCCAGGCTTCCGGTTTTGCTCCAAGGGCCCCCAGTGCGCTACACCTACAGGGCCCAGGAGAGTTTTTTAGACGAGTCAATTTTAACTTCAAATTTATCTCGATCGTCAGGCTGCGCTTCTTCGCCTCCCCCTCCGCTCAGATGTTTGTCGTTGGGGCTTTAAACCAAATGGGGGGAGTGGGCGGTATAGAGTTTGGGGGGGGGATTTGTTTCTTTGTGTGATTTTATTTACCCCGTACTCATGTCATCATGTCTATCTATTGTGCATTTGTGTATATGTGTGATGAATGATGCTTGTGAGATACTTGTGCTTGTGAGACATATTCTTGTTTTTCACTAATATGTGTTGTGAGTTGTCTCTTGTTCATGATATGTCTCTATGATCTAATGGTTATTGAGCTTCCGCGCCTTACTCCGATACTTATGAGAGAATATCATGAGGTACCAAAATTCCATTTCATATTCATGAGTACCATGTTTTGTGGTTTGGCAAGGATGAGCAAGTATTGTTCAATCTCATTCACTAACCCTTGCTCAACCTTTTCAAGTCACTTGAAATCCTAACCTTTCACTCTTATATCCATACTCGAGGAGTTATTGTCGTCAATCACTAAAAAGGGGGAGATTGAAGAATCATGGCCCTATTGGTTTCGATGATTAACGACAATTAGAGATTGTTATGGCTAATGTGTGTTTTGTAGAGGCTATGAGTAGCTTAGCCATAGTGATCAACATGAATGGGCTTCTTTGGTTATCACCTAGGCCCCAAGATGGATATCATTTCGGATTTCAAAGATGCATAATGAAAGGTCCTAGAGTGATAGGCTAAGTTCCATAAGGAGATGAAGGGCACTTAGTATAGATAGGTCTTTATTTGATCTTTGGCCGTACTATAAAGAGGGGCTGAGATTAGTAGCTTGACTTAGGAGAGCTTTATGACTTAGGTGTGGTGCACACTTTACTTCCTTAGCTCTAAGCAAGCCTATGCTGACCGTAAGATAGCCAAGAACTTCTTCCGAATTAATCGCGACAAAAACCGGAGTTGAAAAAGAAGTTTACTGGGCGTCGGAAGCTGACGTCAGGATGACATAGTGTCCTTCGGCCGCTCAGTGTGAGCCCCTGAGTTTCAGATGGCGTCGGACGCTGTCTGTCGCCAAGGCGTCGGATGCTGTGCCAGCGTCCGTCGGCCTACCAGTGGGGCAGTTTTTCAGAGCAACTAAGCAAGGGGCGTCGGACGCTGGTGTCTCAACGTCCGTCGGACTACGCAGGAGCATCCGTCGCCTAAACAGTGTTGCGGAACTAGCTGTTGGGCAGGGCGACAGAGCGTCCGTCGCCTAGGCGTCGGAGCGTCCGTTGCCAACTTAAAGTGTCAGCCCGAGACAGTTTTCTGGGGTCTATTTATAGCTCCTCACCCTTCTCTCCTACCTTACCTTTGCTCATTTCAGTTGCTGAAGTTCTTGAGAAGGTTGGGAAGAGAGGACGAGCCCTAGAGAGAGAGAGAGTGATTCACAAATCCATCCATCCTCTCCTCTAGTTCATCCAAGAGTTCAAGTGTGCATCCTCTAGTTGTGAAGCTTGAGTGAGTCAAGCGAAGATCGAGGCTTGTTACTCTTGGTGATTGACATCACCTAGACGGTCCGGTCGTGCTCGGAGGAAGGTGATCGCCGAAAGATTATCGGCAGCCCTTCTCCATCGACTTGTGATCGGTTGTGAGCGATTCACCGAGCCGGAGTGGCGAAGAATCAGCCCGTAGAGAGCACTCATCCCTTGCGCGGGATTGAGGGGGAGCTATACCTTGCGAATTGCTCCAACGAGGACTAGGGGGGAGTGTCGACTCCTCGATACCTCGGCAAAACATCGCCGTGCCAAGCATCTCTTTCCTAGCTCTTTCATACCACATTACTTTCCGCACTTGTCTTTCAATTCATACTAGAATTGTGTAGGAAGTTTTCGCTTTCAATTGGCTTGCTACCGCTTTCTAACTAGGACACACAAACGGTAGGCACTAGGAGGTTAATTGGCTCTTGATAGGTTTAATTCTTGTCTAGAAATTAAAAAGAGCCCAATTCACCCTCCCCCCCTCTTGGACATCTTGATCCTTTCAGATCCTTAACTCCTATTTTTACCTGCCAAATAAGACATAAAAGAGGAGAAATAAGCAATCTTATGCGCATACACCTTTACTATTGATCTAGTTCCATATATATTTAGAGAATTCATATTTTTAGGACTTATATTCAGATACATGGGAAATTATACCAATGACGCTTTCTACCACTACATTGTACAAAGGGATAAGAAGGCCTAACATAACTAACACATTTGGGCACAAAATCATCCAAGGAGCCATCCAGGCCCAACCAAAGGCCCACTAGACAAGGTTGATGGCCATCGGTGTAGGCAAGGGTACGCCCGCACCCCTAGTGAGCCTAACCACGCCCAATTTTGGATGGCAGTTCAATGGCGGTAACTAGAGGCAGTTGCATGCGGGATTCCTAGGATATTCTTTTCCAAACCGACCTCTACTGCATATAAATAGATGGGTAGAGCCTCCTCTAGAAAGAACACACCAGAACACATAACAATACAAGCAATTCTTCATCTCTACCTTTGTACTTTTACTTTAGTAGCTTTTATCACAAAGTGAAGCTACCTTGGAGGGCTTGACTCCTTAGAAGAGATTCATGGTATGAATATCAATATGATTTTTTTCCAAAGTCTTGTTATGTATCTTATATTATAGTCTTACTTATGAACTAGAGCATAGTCTTTATGTTATGATCTTGGCATATGAACTAGACTATAGTTTATATGTTATGAGATTATCATTATTGACTTTAGGATTAACTTATGAAGCCAAGCATAGCAGGAAACTAGCTCCGTACTATTATGGCGAGGGTATTTCCAATAGCGCTCTCTTCTTTTCTTTTTTTTTTGGCTTTTGAGTTTTACAAGCTCTTTAACTTGTACATACCTTTTTTCATATATATATATATATATATATATATATATATATATATATATATATACATATAAAATTTTAGGTATGGGTCTGCTCTGCCGGCGCTTCAAAAAGGGAAAAGAAAAATGACTTCACTCCCAATTTATTTGAGACAGAGAAAAAAAGAGTCTATATGAATAACATTGTGAATATTAGATGTACAGGAGGAACTATAGACGAAGCATTGCTAAAGGGACCTAATAATTTATCATGCGTTGAAATGGTCAGATAGTCAGATTAGTAAAATATGGATGTCTTGTATCCTGCTGGTAAAGTAATGATGATCTCCGGCATCTCTGGAGTTGTAAGCTGTTTGATTATTAGATTTGTTGACTTAATTGTCCTCACTCAAGTCACGATTAAAAATCATTCTGGGGTATAGTGGAGTCTAAGGTTTTCTAAACTTCTCTCCATTTTTGAGTTCGGGCAGTTTAAAAATGATAAGAAATTATTTTCTAGAAAAGATGTGTTTCCTAATGTTATTTAATATACATCTATATTCCGACATAAAATGAATGTCGAAGTTGAATTGTGCAACGGACCAAGTGTAATTTTGGTTAATTACTTGTGTTGCAATATGTCCACGGTACCTCGAGTGTTCTCATATATATGCTCTTAACTTTATTTTAAAAACAACTAACGTTCTTTATTTAGTGGTAGGTGAGACAGCGAGCACGATTTTCTAAGAGGATACTCTCGGTGACTTTGAAGGAGTTAGTCAATTACAAGTCAAATCTTCTAAATTAAGCTTCACGCAAATAACCAAAGCTATAATAATAAAATGTAATACACACATGCATGGATCTAGTATTAACGGCAATCGATGTCCACGGTCAATTCTCCATCTAGCTAGGCAGATTAGCTTGAGAAGAAGGTTAATTTGATTTGATGTCGTTTATCCTAAAATTTATTTTTAAATGAGTTAAATACACGAACAGTCTTTGAACTTGTTATCAGGTGCCACTTAAGTTCCTGAAATTTGAAAATGTATTCTAGACCCCTAAACTTATTAAATGATGCATCGTTCCGATACTTATGGTCCACAAATAGACATGCGATGCACTATTTTAAAAGTTTAATAATGTGTGGTGCATCACTTACCAAGTTTAGGAACATAGAAATGCATCTTTAAAGTTTGTGGCTAAGTGACACCATATAACAAATTCAGGGATGTATTTAACTCTTTTTTTAAAAAATAAATTTCAAAATATATAAACTTTTCAAAATCTGTAAATTCTCAAATTAAATTTTAGGGTAATAAACAACTTTTAATAAAAAATATTTAAACTGTAAAGTTGTAGATCAATTTGAGTACTATAACTTTCATAGACCATTTCAATATACAAGATCATTTGATGATTTTAAATTTTAAATTTCAAAATCTTTAAACTTATAATAATATTTTGAGATACTAAATAATTTTAAAATAAACTTTTCAACTATATAGAGTTGTAGACCATATTGAGAACTATAACTTTCATATATACCATATCAATATCCAAGATGTTTGATAATTTTAAATTTTAAATTTCAAAATTTATAAACATACAACACTATTTTGGGATCCTAAACAGTTTTAAACTAAAAACTTTTTAACTACAAAGTTGTAGATCACGTCGAGGACTACAATTTTGATACAAAGTTTGTCTTCATTTGAGTTCAAATGAAAAAGTATGAATTATTTTTTGATATCAAATTTTTAGATCGTCTTGTGTTGGACCTAGATGAGACTCAAAACCAAGTTTAGGGACCAAGATGACATAACTGAATAAGTTTGAGGATCTAAACAGTCAATTTGCAACTTTAGCTAGGGACCGAGATCACATAATTGAACAAGTTTGAGGACCTAATTAAATAGTCGATTTGCAACTTTAAGGACCAAGATGACATATACAAACAAGTTTAGGGACTGAGATGACACAGATAAACAAATTTAACGACATATAAATAAATAAATAAATATATATATATATATATATATATATATAAGTTGAATTGTGCAAAGAACCAAGTGTAATTTAGTAGGTTAATTACTTGTGTTGCAATATGTCCACCATATACCTCTGAGTGTTCATATTTTCTTAAATTTAATTTTTTTTAAAACTAACGTTCTTTATTTAGTGATGATAGGTGAGATAGCGAGCACGATTTTCTAAGGAGCCGGGATACTATCGGTGACTTTGAAGGAGTTAGTCAATTAGAAGTCAAATCTTCTAAAGCTTGACACAAATAACTAAAGCTGCAATAATAAAATGTAATTCACACATGGATGGATCGATCTAGTACTAGCGGCAATCGATGTCCACGGTCAATTCTCCAGCTAGGCAGATTAGCCTAAGAAGGATTCTTCATTTGATTTGCTGATCTGTTTTGTACTAGCTAGCACTACTATAGATTTGCATATCAGTGCCGGTCTATCACTGCCGAGTCTAGCAAAACCGGCAGTGATGAATCTTCACTGCCGGTTCCAGCCACGAACTGGCAGCATCATTGCCCGTTCGTAATTTGAAAAATCAGATTTGTAAATTGATTGTTTAAGCCACTAAACGAATTCAAATAAAAAAGTTGTGAACTACAAAGTTTCATAACTTTTCGAGATCTACAACTTTCATGTACAAAGATTTTTCATCTGAGGTCGTTTACAAAAATTTGAATTTCAAATTTGACACATTCGAACGTATTTTTCGGCCACTAAACGAATTCAAATGAAAAGGTTGTGAATTACAAAGTTTCATAACTTTTCGAGATCTACAACTTTCATTAGAAAGTTTTTCCATCGGAGGTCGTTTACAAAAATCAAAAAAGTCAACTCTACACGTATATCAGTGCCTGTTCCGGTCACGAACCGGCACTGAAGCTCATCATCACTGCCGGTTCGTGGCTGGCAGCCACGAACCGGCAGTGATGATGAGCTTCACTGCCGGTTCGTGGCTGAAACCGACACTGATGTACGTGTACACTGATTTTTTTGATTTTTGTAAACTACCTTCGATAGAAAAACTTTGTACATGAAAGTTGTAGATCTCGAAAAGTTATAAAACTTTGTAGTTCACAACGTTTTCATTTGAAATCGTTTAGTGGCCGAAAAATACGTTTGAATATGTTAAATTTGAAATTCAATTTTTGTAAACGACCTCGGATGAAAAAACTTGCTACATGAAAGTTGTAGATCTCGAAAAGTTATGAAACTTTTTAGTTCACAAATTTTTCATTTGAATTCGTTTATTGGCTCAAACAATCATTTTCGTACGGAGACGGGTGGGCGGATTCCTGGTGGCCTCTCCCAAAATTTAAATATTTTTTTTCGTTTTTAAAAACACGATTTTGTTCCGAACACATCACTGCCGATTTGGCATAACCGGCAGTGATGTGCACCCTCATCACTGCCGAAAGCTCAGTGCCGGTTCAAAATCCGGTAGTGATAGGAGATTTTGAACCGGCACTGATTTCGCTTTCTGTAGTAGTGTAGCTTGTGTTTACATGCATGTTTCAGCAACCGGTTTTCTCTTTGTAGCTAGAAAAAGGAATTTTTGTTCTAAAGTCTGCATAGCACCATATGCACAGTACGTACGTACGAGATAGTTTCAGAGAACCGGAGGCTGATTATATATGCATCAAAACTGTGCTTAATAAAAACCTAATTGATCTGCCTTCTCACGAGACGACATGTTGTTTGGGATCGGAGTCAAGCTACCCCAAAGGACGAGAATCGGTCAAGTTTGGCGCTCCGATCCGAATCCGATCGACCGATCCTCTTCTGATATAATGGAGGTAAATAAAATCGGTCACCACTGATGATCGAGCTTCACGAGCTGGTGGCCGGGCGGGATATGTGGTGGAGATCTTCCAAATAATGCTTCCAAATTAAGGATACTTTCGTCGATTACTGTATGGCTTCTCGGCGCGCTTGTTCCGATATCCTCATTGGTGAATGGCACTTGATTTTAATCCATCTGTCTCTGATGTACACAGTAATACGATATCTTCGTGGGGAATTGAAAAAAGAAACAAGAAATGGTCGTGCGTACCCATCCGGTCAAGCTTTCCATTGAAACGGAAAAAAAACCGGTACATGGCCCAATATAAAACAACCAGTTGGTTCTGGCTTGAAGACCATGAAATTTCCAAGCTAATGGCGCGACGTCACGAGACGGGTTTTTTTTTGCATATGTATATCCATCCGCCCCTCCTTGCATGCCCTAGCTAGCTAGCTTAAGGCTTTCCTGCTACATGAGTGTAGTACGTCCTTGCGATAGGCAAATCGGAGTAATGGAGAAGTACGTACGCAGGAGCAGGAGTAGCACGTCTGTGCAGCGTCGTCAGACGGCTGAGGAGAAGGGCATCGTGGCCAAGACCCTAGAGCGGTGCCGGTCCCTCAGTGGCCGGCGTCCACGGCGGCCGACGTCGACGCCACCGGGATGCTTCGTGGTGCTGGTCGGCCCGGAGAGGGAGCGCTTCGCGGTGCGCGCCGAGTGCGCCAACCATCCGTTGTTCAGGGCGCTGCTCGACGAGGCGGAGGCCGAGTACGGGTTCCCGCGCCCGGCGGACGAGCCGCTGCTGCTGCTGCCGTGCGCCGCCCACGAATTCCTGCGGGTCATGTCGGAGGTGGAGCATGACGTAGCAAGCGGCGGCGCGGCCGTGGCTGTTGCTGGTGCAGTAGCACCTCTGTCGTCGTCGTCCTCGCCGGCGTGGGGCTTCTTGAAAGGAGGTGCCGCCCGTGCAGGGTTCCAGAGGATGAGCCCCGGCGCTTATTGAATTGAATTAATTAGAGCATCCTATCTGATAGTGCAACGTGATCGATCTGCAGCTGTTAGGAATCACAAATCAGTTGAGTGCTTGGCTAGAAGAATACGATGATAGAGATGGGTCATTTCACTCCAATCCTGATTTATTCCTCGTAATGTGGCTAGCTGTTTGAGTATAAGTTTGATACATCGCCACTTCATTCATAAAGTACAAGGACACTACTCAGCAATGTCAATGTGGTTTTTTTTAGATAAAGGATAGTTTATACCCGACTTCATCTATCAACAGATAGAATCAAAGGTTCTCCAAAGAATACAAACTCTAACTGTAGACACCAGTTTGCAGCATGTCGAAAAGACAAGCAGAACGAAAATAGATTTAAACTAAACATGACCAATAAATCTCGAACACAACCATCCCTTAGATCTAAAGAACTGCAACGCCGACGTCTCTAGGTGTTGTCCCACTTGGATCAACATATCCCGCTGGTCATCATGCCTTTGCAGACTTGCCCATTGTCGAAGCCAATGTGTTCCTCTGAACAGTACCTGCAAGAAAGATTTTGGTCTACATTGTTAAAAATCACTTCGTTTCTGGTTATCCAAATTGCCCAACAAAGCGCTGCAGCCGCGGTTAATAACAATGAATTATACTTTTTTCTTGAAATTTTTGACCACCTAATAAAAAGGTCATTTATATCATTCGGAGGTGGAATCCCAAATACTATATGTACATCGCGCCATAAGAACTTGGCATAAACATCAATCTAAAAAGAGATGTTGTATGGTTTCTGGAGAATGACAGAAGCAGCAATGCGTGTCACCAATCCAGTTACTCCTAACTAAGTTATCCTTAGTTAAGATCACTCCCTTTTTTAGGTACCATAGAATTTTTTTTAGTTTCGCAGGTACCTTTATTTGCCATGGATCTTTTGACACTCGAACTCCATTGTTAATTAACACAACATACATGGACTTGACCGTAAAGGTTCCAGACGCATTTAGACTCCAAACAAAGACGTCTCTTTGATCCATTAAGTTAATACTATGTATAGAGGCTACAATTCTATGCCAATTTGTTAAGTTCGCACCCACTAAATTTCAACGAAAAGAAATATTTAGTGGGACTGAACTAAGCATTTCAGCCACAGAATCTTGTTTCTTCCTTACAATATTAAATAATGATGGAAATTTTTCTTTAAGAGATTTATTCCCCAACCAAGTATCGAGCCAGAACATGGTTTGAGACCCATCCTTCACTTTAAACGAGCCCAAGTGCATAAAGTCATCTTTGATATTCATTAAACTTTTCCAGAACTGAGAATCAGAAGGGTTTTTTCACAACTTCCTAAAGTCTTATTTTTGATATATTTGTTTCTCAAAAGTTCCTGTCACATACCATTTTCGTTCAATAGTTTAAAAAACCATTTGCTGAACAAACACTTGTTCTGTATATCCAGATTTTGAATTCCTAAACCACCCTGATCTTTAGGTTGACATAAAACCTCCCATTTGGCCAGTCTATATTTTCGTTTATGTTGGTCATTTTGCCAATAAAATCGTGATATGAAGCAGTCTATTTTTTCTAATACTCGTCTCGGCAGTTCGAAGAAAGACATCATAAACATCGGTAGACTAGACAACACCGAGTTTATTAATACCAATCGCCCCCCTACCGAAAACATTTTTGCTTTCCAGCCACTGAGTCGCTTTTCAATTCTATTTTCAATTTCCTTCCAATCTTTGTTGCTTAGCTTCCTAGTATTCATAGGCAGGCCAAGGTAACGAAAGGAGTATTTACCAATTACACATCGAAATAGATGAGAATAAAACTCTTCCTCCTCTTTTTGCTTTACCAAAACAAAAGATTTCACTCTTGTGAAAATTTATTTTCAGGCCCGATAGTTGTTCAAAGGTGCTTAGTAAAAGCTTCATATTTACTGCCCTTTCAACATCGTGGCTCGTAAAAATTACTATGTCATCAGCATACTAAAGGATAGACAACCCATCCTGGACTAAGTGTGGAATGACCCCCTCGACTTGTCCTGCTTCTTTCGCTCTGGCAATTAAAATATCCAACATGTCGACCACTATATTAAATATTATGGGTGACATAGGATCACCTTGCCTTAAGCCTTTTTTAGTTTGGAAGTAAGAGCCTAATTGATCGTTCACCTTAATATTAACATTACCTCCTTCTGTAAAACTTTTGATCCAATGACACCATTTTGGTGAGAATCCTTTCATTCTCAGTGTTTGTTGTAAGAAACTCCATTTAACCTTGTTATATGCTTTCTCAAAATCTATTTTGAAAATAACTCCATCCTTATTTTTTGAATGAAGCTTGTGCAACGTCTCATGAAGTATTACTGCACCCTCCATGATATTTCTTCCTGGCAGAAAGGCCGTTTGAGTAGGACGAATTATCTTATGTGCCATGGTAGTAAGTTGATTGGTTGCGACTTTTGTGAAGATTTTGAAAGACAACAAACATATAAGCATGTATTGTTGAATCACTTTCGCATCTGTCTTTTTGGGTAGAAGAATTATGGTTCCACAATTAAGGCAATTTAAAGGTAAGTTTCCCTGATGGAAATCCATGAACAGAGCCATCAGATCATCTTTTATTGTATTCCAAAAGACCTGATAAAACTCTGGAGGAAATTCATCCGGCCCAGGAGCCTTATTATGTTCCATTTGAAAAATCGCAGCTCTTACCTCCTCATGAGAGAAGGATTCTGTCAAGTACTCATTTTCCAGCTGAGAAACCTGTGGGATGTCCTCAATGTGTGTCTCATCCAGCATAATCTGGAAAACCTCTGATGGACCAAACAATTTTTTATAATAAGTAGTAATATGCCCTTTGAGTTGTGCATCACCACTTATGATATTATTGCCATCCTCTAGCTGGAAAATACGAGTTTTTCGATGTCTACCATTAGCAAGCAAGTGATAATATTTTGTATTTGCATCTCCTTCTAATAGATGTTTTACTTTGGCCCTTTGGTACCATTTTAGTTCTTCCTCTCTTAATAATTCTGCGAGCCTCTCATTTAGCACATGTTTTAGGTCTATCTCAACATCACTAAGCAAAGTAGATTCCGCTTTTTTATCCAAAACATCGAGTTTATTTGAAATGGTTATTTTTTCTTTTTTGTAAGCACCACTCTCATTTTTTGCCCATCCTCTAAGGTACTGACGTAGACGTCTGATCTTGGCTTGCCACCTCTCAATGGGGGACCCATTAACTGAGGTATTAAGCCACATGTCTCTAACCATCTCACAAAAACCATCTCTCAGCAACCAACCCAATTCAAATTTGAATTGCGGTTGGTAAGAAGAGGATGGACTATTTGTAGAAAGTAATAGAGGTGTGTGATCAGAGATTTCTCTAGTCAAGGCATGAACAGAAGTGTGCAGATATTTAGTTTCAAACTCTGTACATACAAGGATTCTGTCTAGTTTTTCAAAAGTTTGATTTCGTAGATGATTAGCCCAAGTGTATTTTCTACCTGACATTTCTATTTCTCTCAGGTTTAATGAATCAATGAAGACATTAAACAAAAAAGGCCATCTATCATTGAAATTATCATTATTTTTTCATCTGGTCTCCATATAATGTTAAAGTCACCACCTATAACAATAGGTAAGGTTTCTTTAGAACATACGCGAACGAGCTCAGATAAAAAATCTGATTTTTGATCCATTTGCGCTGGGCCATAAACCAAAATCAAATTGAACTTGAAATCATCCTCTCTATGTCTAACCTTGAAACGAATAAAAAAGTCACCTTCCTCTATTTCGCCAATGTCAAAAGTTGACAAATGAATACCTAGAATCATACCACCAGACCATCCCCGAGGAGCCATGCAATGCCAAAGAAAATCTCTGCCTGCGCAGATATTATTCAAAGTGGATTGAGGAAAATTGGCTCGACCAGTTTCCGATAGAGCAATGAAATCTAGGTTTTTCTCTTTTGTTAACTCTGACAGGAATCTATATTTCTTACTATCAGCGAACCCATTACAATTCCAAAAAATTCCTTTCATTTCTAATGACTCTTCTTTTTTTTCTTTTTACTGGGACGAGTATTTTTATTTGAGACTTTTTTCTGTCCGTAGACACTTTGGGTCACAACCCCCATCACCTAGCCCCTCCTCAATCTCAGCACAAATTAAATTTAACGTCTCTAAATCTATGTGGTCCTCAAAAGAACCAATTGTGGAAGTGTCATCAACAACTATTTTGTTACTTTCCGCCAAAACTTTGTTCTCAAAAACGCGTTGTGCCTCTATCTCTCTTAAAAAATTAATTGAGTTTGAAATGTCGAGCTCATTATCTCCTAACAGAACCCCTAGAGACTTAGTTGAATTAAACAAAAAAGAATCATCGCAGAAAATAAAAGAGCTGTACTGGGGATCAATACCTTTCTGTGATGCGAATTCCAAGTTTTTGCGCGCCTTTAATTTTGCTGCCTTCTCCATCGAGTCTTCGTCTGTTGTTGCTGCGTTTCTCTTACTTGATCTCCCAGGTGACACTGTCCCACCAATCTTTCCAATGCTCTTGTTCAAAGATACATAATCATTAATATTGTTCGTCAGCTTAGCCTTCTAGTTACTAGGACCATCTGTACCCAACATTACAACTGGGTTTTTTGTGGTCTGTACTGTACTGCTCTTCTAAGACAGAAGAATAACAACAACGCCTTGAGCTGACTAACACCGGCTTTTGTATTACCAAAAGTAGAAGCTTGCATATCAGCATCTGATTCTCTTTGTCACCATCAATATCCATAGGCTTTTCTTCTTTTGAATTATCATCAGTTTCCTTCTCAGGGTCGCTTGCACCCCCTTGTGGTCAACATCCTGAAAGTGCAATCAAACCCTATGTGGGTTTTGGTGTTGATGATCGCTTAATTTAAGAACTAATGAGATCTATTGAGATGACAAGCAGGTGATAACAAAAAGAGGAAGTTATAGAGAAGGTGGAGGTACCCCAATTCTTATGGTGGCTTCTCTTCTCATCAAAGGTTTAAATTCATTTATGGTTTGAATTTGGGTATAGGTATGTCGTACTATTAAGAGAGATTCTAGTGTTGTTCTATCAGATGTGAATCACATGCTCAAATCTCTATCTCATGCATGCACTCAGTTAGCTTAGTGTCCAGTCCAAAATTTAGATCCAGCAGTCACATTGAGCTAGGGCGGCAGTGCCGCCCTCTATTTCCAGCGAATTTCCTTGACTATAAATAGTCGTTGGAACGGTCTCCACCTCACCAGTCCAGTACCCCTTCGTCTTCCTCGCAATCCGACCGTTTGAAACAGAGCTCTCTCTCCCTCTCTCTCACTCCATTGTTGACCTTCACCCTCCAAGAAATCCCACACTTCCAACCATAGATTCTTGAGGGAAAAGGCAGCAAAACACTCCTAGAGAGAGGATCTACTACTTCCCAAAGTCTAAGAGCTTGTGGTTCACGTTTGGCCGGCGGTGCTAGGGTTTGTTACCCTTGGAGCTTGCTCCTAGCCAGCTAGGCGTCGCTCTAGAGCTTGCCCCTTGCTTGTGGCAGCCTAGGGAGGTTTGTATTCTCTGTGTGCAGCTAAGGAATTGCCCCTCATCTCAAGGATTCACTTCCTTGAGTTGAGATTGAGTTGGAGTTGCAAAGCTCCAAGCCTTTGTGGTACCTCAACAACATGGACATAGGCAAGCCTTGGTGGCGAGCTGAACCACGAGATAAATCCTTGTGTCTTGTGTGCTAGTCCCCTAAAGGTTTTACTCTTGCAATATATCTTGTGCTAGGGTTTGTGTTGGCGATTCGAGGAAAGAAAGTATTTATGTGGTAACTAGTCTTCAAACTGGTTCTTGTGTTGATTTTGCAGGGAAGGACTCACATTGGTACCTAGTATCTCCCTGCCAAACCTCATTCCATTCTGATCAGTTGTTAGAGGCCGACAGTGCCGCCCTCCCTAGGCCGGTAGTGCCTCCCTGGCATCTAACATTTGCTCGAGCTGATTTTTGACAGAACTATTCACCCCCTCTAGGCTATTTACCCTTCCTAAGATCCTACAAGTGGTATGAAATCTTGGATACTTCGTATATGCTTCACCGTGTGAAGTATGGAATCGGGTCAAGGGTCCAGGGTGCCTCAAGTTGGTGGAGCAGCGGACAAGGTGATAGTGGAAGATGGGAGTAGCAACAACCTATCCGATTCTAGCTACTCCTCACTTCCCGCTGTCAACCCCATCGACGTGGATAAGCAACAAGCAAAGAAAGAAAGAAGATCACTTAGAGAAAAGAAAAGAGAAGAGAAAAGAAAAGAAGAGAAGAAAGAAAGAAAAGAAGAGAGATCAAGACTCAAGAGAGAAGAAAGAGTCAAGAGAAGGGCAGCAAGAAAGAAGAAGGAATAAAAGAAGACAAATGATGCTTCATCTAGTGAGATATCAAGTAGCTCAGATGATGGTGATGATGATGCATCCTACTACGACTCCAAGGGTGGAAAGAAGAAGAAGGAGAAGGATGATGGCAGCAACAACAACAAGAAAAAGTACTCCGCTGTCTCTTTCAACTATTCTTATTTGACTAACCGAGACCATAAGTCTTTTGTAAATGTTCCCACCGGCAAGTTACCTTATTTCGATGGGACTAACTTTGCTAAGTGGAAACATTTGATGAAGGCTTACTTTATTGGTCTTCACCCCGGCCTTTGGGAGATTGTTGTGATGGGTGTACATGTGTCGGAGGATCCCGAAGAGCCAACAAATGAAGAGATGATTGCTGTCCATCTCAATGCTCAAGCTACAAGCATCCTCCTTAGTGCGTTGGATGGAAATGAGTACAATAGAGTGATGAATGTGGATGTGGCCAAGCAAATTTGGGACACCCTACACCTAGCTCATGAAGGTGTGGATAAGGTGAGAAAGGCCAAGATTGACTTGATGATGGCCAAGCTCAATAGGTTTGTGATTGTGGATGGTGAAGGTGCACAAGAGATGTTTGACCAGTTGATGGCCTTGGTCGGCAAGATTAGAGGATATGGTTTTGAGGAGCTTGATGATCACAAGGTGGTGAAAATCATGTTGGAAGCTTACTGACCAAGGAATGAGACCGTGGTCACCTTGATTAGAGACAAGAAGAAGTTTGAGCACTTCACTCCCAATGATGTGCTTGGAAGATTGTTGACCTTTGACATGCAAAGAGAGGAAGCAAATGAAAGAAGAAAGCTTGGAGAGTTGCAATCAAAGCTTGATGGCATGAAGATCAAGGATGTGGCTCTCAACTCAAGCAAGGCAACCAAGAAGAGCTTCCCAAGCAAGAAAGAGGGCAGCAAGCAAGCATCCACAAGCATGCCTAAGAAAATGAAGGAAGTGCACCAAGAAGATGACTTCACTTCCTCCTCAAGTGATGATGAAGATGATGGGGCTGATTTTGAAGAAATCAAGGACATGGCCTTCTTCATCAAAAAGTACAACAAGGGCTTGAAGCAAAATGAGTACAAGTTTGTGAAGAGAAGGTTCCCTAGCAAGAAGAAGAGAACTTGCTACAATTGTGGGAGCACCAAGCATTTTATTGCCAATTGCCCAAATGAGAAGAAAGATGGCTTCCGCAAGAAGGAAAGACAAGATGGCAAGTTTGAGAACAAGAGAAGGTTCAAGCAAGTGGGTGAAGCCCACATTGGCCATGAATGGGACTCTTCACTCGAGAGCCAAAGTGATGAGGATGAAAAGCTTGCAACCATTGCTATCCAAGAGCCATCCTCTACACCGAAGCTCTTCAACAACATAAGTGATGATTATGACTACTACTCCCCTCACATTTGTCTTATGGCAAAGGGTGAGAAGGTAAAATCAAAAGCAAAACCCCTTCCTCCTTCTCATGATGCTTCTAGTAGTGATATTAGTGATAACTCTTGTGATGATGGTTCTAGTGATGAAGAAATGGATTAAATCATAAAGAACCTAAATCCTAAGATCACACTAATAATCTTTAAGCTTAAGGAGGAACTAGAGGGAATCCAAGTAGAGTTGGACAATAGAGAAAGTTACCTTGATGAGCTTGAGAAAATGTATATTGCCAACAAGGAAGCTCTTAAGGAAGAGAGAAGTGAGGTGAAATCCTTGCAAAAGGCTTTGGCCAAAGAGCAAGGAGATCATGCTCTCACTAAGAAGGCTAATATTTCACTCTATGAAAAGTTTTGTGTCTTGTATGAAAAGCACAATGAAATGGAGTTGCAATATAACCTTCTTTGGGAGAGCAACTCACAGCCCTCTACCTTAAAGGATACCTCTATTCCCTCCACTAGCCAATATTGTGGAAGATGTTTTGAAATTGATATAAATGCTTATTCCACTAACCTTGCTAATATGGAAGCAATGAAGAAGGAGATTGCTAGGCTTAATGCTTTGCTAAATGAGAAGTGCAATGATGACAAGAAATCAGCAAGTGACAAAGTTGAGCAACCAAAGAAGCCACAATTCAAAGATGGAAGACACCCTTTCATCAAAGATGGACTTGGCCTCACTCGTGGAGGCAAAGAGAATGGAAGAAAGGTTGTCAAAGGAAATGAATGTGTTCAGTTTGTGAGCAGTGGCAGAATAGGTACAGAGAGGCCTGCATAGCCAGTGGCACAAGCCTCACCCCGAGCAGCATAGCCACCCAAGGGCGGCAGTGCCGCTGTGAAGGGCGACAGTGCCGCTCCCCGCAAAAAAGGGAAGGCCACCTATGATTCTGCTGCTCACAACAAGCACACTAAAGAGGTGTATAAGGTGAAGAATGAGTTGCAGAAGCCAAAGGAAACTATCTAGGACACCCCAAATGGATATTCATATCAATCAAAGGCTCAAGCATCTCGCTCAAGTTTGAAATCTTGCTTTGAATTGAAGAACAACAGCAAGGGAGAAGTGATTGTCAAGCACATTGGCAATGAGAAGAATATTTACATTAATGCTTTCATTAGGGTTCCTAAGACCCTTGTTACTAACATGCGAGGCCCCAAGAATCTTTGGGGACCTAAATCAAGGAACTAAACTTGTTTTGTAGGCATACTCCTCCGGTGGATCAAGTTGGGTGCTTGATAGTGGATGTACAAATCATATGACAGGAGAAAGGAGTATGTTCTGCTCATATACCCCTCAACCGATGCAAGTGAGAACATTGTCTTTGTCAAAGGGGATGTGATCGGTCTTGGTATAGTTGCTATAACTCTTGATCATTCTATCTCTAATGTTTTGCATGTTGATTCGTTGAGTTACAATTTGTTGTCCATTTCACAACTTTGTGAGATGGGCTACAATTGTCTCTTTACGGATAAGGGTGTGGAAGTTCTTAAGAGGGAGGATTCCTCTATTGTCTTTACGGGTCGTTTGAAGGACAAGCTTTACCTAGTTGATTTCAACAAAAGTAAGGCTAAGCTTGAGACTTGTTTAGTGGCAAAATCTAGCATGGGTTGGCTATGGCATCGCCGACTAGCTCATGTTGGGATGAGGAACTTGGCCAAACTCCTAAAGAATGAACACATCCTTGGACTAACCAATGTTCATTTTGAGAAAGATAGGATATGTGGAGCTTGCCAAGCCGGAAAGCAAGTAGGTGTATCTCACCCACCAAAGAGAATCATGACCACCACTCAACCTTTGGAGTTGATTCATATGGATCTCTTTGGACCGGTTGCCTACATAAGTATCGGGGGTAACAAATATGGTTTAGTAATTGTTGATGATTATTCCCGTTTCACTTGGGTGTTCTTTGTTTATGATAAGTCTCAGGTACAAGAAAAAGTGAAAACCTTTGTGAGAAGGGCTCAAAAGGAATTTGGTCTCCCAATCAAGAAAGTGAGAAGTGACAATGGGACCGAGTTCAAGAACACCATGGTGGAAGAGTTTCTTGATGATGAGGGCATCAAACATGAGTTTTCAGCTCCTTACACCCCTCAACAAGATGGTGTGGTAGAGAGGAAGAATAGGACTCTGAATTATATTGCAAGGACAATGCTTGATGAATACAAGACTTCATACATCTCTTGGTGTGAAGCAATCAACATCGCTTGTCATGCCATCAACCGTATCTACCTACACAAGAAGCTTCAAAAGACATCATATGAACTCCTAACCGGTAACAAACCAAAGGTGTCTTACTTTAAAGTTTTTGGGTGCAAAGTGTTCATTCTCAACAAAAGACTCAAAACCTCTAAGTTTGCACCTAAAGTTGATATTAGCATATTACTTGGTTATGGATCAAATGAGCATGCCAATCGTGTCTACAACCAAACCGTTGGTAGAGTTGAGATCACAATAGATGTGCCATTTGATGAATCTAATGGCTCTCAAATAGAGCAAGTTGATGCAAGTGTTGTAGGAAAGGAGGATCCACCATGTGAAACAATCATGGATTTGGCCATATGAGAAATTAGGCCATTGGAAGAAGAAGATGCTGATCATGAGAAACCTCAAGGTGTTGCTGCTCAAGATTCCACTGTCATACTCAACAACCAACACCAGCAAACACCTGCTGCTGCAGTTCAGCAGGGCGGCAGTGCTGCCCCTAGTGAACCAGCAGCAGGCAGTCCAGCAAGGACTCCATCACCTCAAGGGCTGAACCTAGAGCCTATATTTGAACAAAAACAAGATGCTAGTACATCAGAAGATCAAGGAGGTGTTGAACACCCAAGACTACGCCAAACTATACAACGGGATCATCCTGTTGACAACATTCTCGGAAGCATCCGCAAGGGGGTAACAACTCGTTCTCATATAGCAAACTTTTGTCATTATTACTCGTTTGTTTCCTCCTTGGAACCCTTGAAGGTAGAACAAGCACTTGATGACCCGGATTGGATTATGGCAATGCAAGAAGAGCTAAACAACTTCGAGAGGAATCAAGTGTGGACTTTAGTGGAAAGGCCCAATACCAATGTGATAGGCACTAAATGGGTATTCCGCAACAAGAAAGATGAGAATGATATGGTGACAAGGAACAAGGCAAGATTGGTGGCTCAAGGGTTCACTCAAGTATAGGGCTTGGATTTTGAAGAAACATATGCACCGGTGGCAAGACTTGAAGCAATTCGGATGCTTCTAGCTTTTGCCACTCATCATGACTTCAAGTTATACCAAATGGATGTCAAGAGTGCTTTCCTTAATGGCCCAATACAAGAGTTGGTTTATGTTGAGCAGCCACCCGGTTTTGAAGACCCCAAGTTCCCCAACCATGTCTTCCAACTCCAAAAGGCGCTCTATGGGCTTAAACAAGCACCAAGAGCATGGTATGAATGCCTTAAGGAATTCTTGCTCAAACAAGGCTTTGAAATAGGCAAAGCCGATACTACCCTCTTCACTTATAAGCTCAATAAAGATATCTTTGTGTGCCAAATATATGTCGATGACATAATATTTGGTAGTTCTAATGCTTCATTTTGTGAAGAGTTTAGTAGGACCATGACCAAGAGGTTTGAGATGTCCTTGATGGGTGAGCTCAAGTTCTTCCTTGGATTTCAAATCAAGCAATTGAAGGAAGGGACTTTTCTATGTCAAGCCAAGTACACTCGAGACATGCTAAAGAAGTTTGACTTGGTGAATGTGAAGCCTGTCACGGAACCGCCCAACATATAAGAGCACTAGCGCAATGGTCGTCATTTCTAACAACTCTGTCACACTAGAGCCCATATAAGCCCGGTAGTCCTTGAAATCTCGAAGGATCCCAAACCACAATCAAGTAACAACCCGAGATCGTACACTAGATTCAGTAACCGCACATCCATAGTGATAAGTTCGAAACAAAATAATATTACAACTGAATTTAAAGAAGTGTTATTACAACACCGGGTTCAAATCAATGTAGCGGAAGTTTAGGTTTTCACAAAACCCATTGCAAACTGTTTAACACAAATATAGTGCCAAGTCTAGTACAGTCCCATCAAAAGCAATAAGGAGAGACATCAGATTTCACCATTGCCCATGGCCTTCACTCTTCATCACATGCAGGGTAGAGGCACGCCTGGCAATAGCCAGAATACACCATACCATCTGCAACAAGGGTAAAGAAACCCTGAGTACTCAATTGTACTCAGCTAGACTTACCCGACAGAGAGATAGATATATAACCATAGACACTTCAAAGATTATGCAAGGCTTTATCAGTTGGATCTCATGAGATAGCAAGGTTTTGCATAAAAGAGCATCCTAATTACTCATGTATTCTCATCATTAGAAAACAACATTTAGCATCAAGTTAAGTGACATTAAGAAGATCTTATTAGCACCTGTACTAGAGCAATCACTGAGTTACCAAACATTAATAACCATATTGTGCTTGGCATAAAACCACATAACCATCTTTTGGTTACTTATTAGAGTTCAGGTTTCTACAGTGGGAGGAAGATCTTTCAAGTTTCTCACTGCAACTCTGGTGGGACTCCTCCTTCTAGCTCCCCGAACTCCAGCAAGGTCACTCCCTCCGGCGATCCTGGATGCATGTATATATGTATGATAAACCAACATATATGACAAGTCATATACTAGAATGAGACATGTCTAATGCAAATGAATGGATGCTCATGAGGAATGTGTTATGCAACAATTTATCTAATTCACCGAGTAGGTGGAAATCTCTTCGGCTGTAGAGAAGTTAACACTTACCCTTATTTTGCAACCTGTAATAGAGCTTCTCCTCTGAGGTAAGCTCTCTTACACCTGAATTACTCAATTTTTATGGTTTAAGGCAATTGATTACTTACACAAGCATACAACACTTAACACAAGCATAACATGACATAGAAACACTTAAAACAACAACTAGAAGAAAACTATGTAGCTGGAGCTACACACAACCAAAAATTACAAACTAAGACATTATGTAAAGGTCATGAAATTATCTACAAAACATTCCATAAACTCACCAGCTAAATCCAACATTAAAAAGGGCTAACAGATACTATAAGCAAAGCTGTTTTGAAGAAACAGGAAAACACAGATTTAAGGTTGAAATTGTAAAACATGCTCAGGTTAAACTAAACAGGTTATGATTGTGAAAATTTAACACAAGACAGATCAACAAGTTGTCTCCCACAAAATCAACTATAGCTACTGCTGAAACTCAACACAAATAGCTCAAACAATTCTAACAAGAAAACATGCTTCAGTTGTTTAACAGCAAACAAAGATAACTTAAAACAGTTAGAAAGCCTATAACAACCATCCAAAAATCATGATAAAATTAGACAGGATAGATTACAAAATTATCTACCACTTTGGTGTTCACACCAACAACAGCCAACATATATAAAAAGGAGTTAAATTTACATCTTTTCTGGTGCTGAGAAAACAAGCACAAGTTAAACATATATTACTTAAACAATTTGAAAAGTGTGAAACAACATATTTCATATTTTTCTAAGCTTACACTAAGCAAGTAACATATGTACAAAAATTATCAAGCACAGAAACCACATATAACTTAGCTTAACAAAATAAACAATGTTGCATTTAATTAAACAAGCATTTAATAAAAGAACTACAACAAGCTACTATATTACAGGTTACTATCACTTTAACATTTTTCATGGGAAGTGCATGCTGAGACAAACTCAACACAACAAGAACCATGATTTTAGCACATACTGAACTCTAGTTATGAATTAAACAAGTTAAACTAAGCACACAAAGCATGCTGTTCACTTTTATTAAAACAACACATAATAACAGTATTAATAGCTTACTTAACATTTTCCATGCATAGAGAAAAACATAACAAAGCTCACAGAACTGGTTTCACATTTTTATCATTTACCTAAAATTAGTTATGAATTTCCAAAGTTAACCAACAGAACTGAAAAAGACAAAACAGAGAAACACATAGAGCCTATGACACATGGGACCCACTTGTCAGCTTCTTCCCCACAGAGCCGACTGCACTGGAGGTGCTCGACCCTCGGTCCTTCGCCGGCGGTGAGGTTTCCGGCCAAACGAACCCCATGGTTGTGTTCCCCTACGCAACCCGCATCGAACCTTGTAACTGGTTGTACCCCATTCGCACCGAAGCATGCTCGACGATGTTCATGGCGGCACGGTGGCGCTGCTGCTCTTGCGCTGGCGGGCGCAAGCTTTGTCCAGTCCAACTGGCAACGGCTACACCTACACGGAACCCTAGCGGTCCGATTTAGCCCGGATTGGGGCGGTGCGAACCCTCCGAAGAGCTCGGCCACATGCACAGCGGCACGATGGCGAGTTCACGGCGGCGCGGTGCTTCTGTTCCGGCGGTGGCGAGGCGTGGATGTTTCAACCAACTCCGGCTAACTACTCACTGGCTAACCAGCAACCCCTAACGCTACTTAGACTAGCACGAGCGATGCTGAGAAGCCCAGCGTAACCCTCGCCAGCGTTGCGGGTGCCATACGCTCGCGCGCGGTGAAGTTCCCGTTCCGGCGAACCGTAACCCTAACCGTCTCAACCGACTCCTCGGTGAGCATCTATAACCTCTAGGCTACCACTTACAAGAGCTAGAAGAGAGGGAGAGGCTCTGGATTGGGCTGGCCACGGCGGCGCAAAGCTCGGCGGAGCTTCGGTCGACAATGGCTTACCCGTGTGGTTAGCGCTGAAGCTGAGCGGTGTAGAAGGTGGAGCGGAGCAAGGCGAATTTGTGGCAACGCATTGGCGGCCAATGCGGCGGTGTGCAGCGTAGGCGAGCTCGGCGACGGCGGTGCTGCGGCAATGGCACGGTGTTCCGCTTTTGCGCAAGGCAGAGAGGAGAGGGAGAGAGCGGAGGCGAGTGAGCGTGCGGTCGCGAGGTGGAGTGTGCGGGCATCCAAGGCGCGGCCAGCGTGGGCGTCCCGCCGGTGTACGGTCGCCACGTGTCGCAAGATGCCCGACACGGTCGGCCACCGACCGAGCGGCGCTCAGCTCTGCATTTGGAACCGGCATCAGGCCGACTGACGGCCGATTTTGTTGCGTGATTAACTCCCTAACCTCTACGTCTTAACTTCAACCAAATGTACACTTTTGTAGAGCTATAGCTGAACTACAACTTTGGTGTAATTTGTTTGAGCTAAAACGGTTTAGATTTCAAACTACTAGCATTCAAACAGGGCAACATTCAAACTGCAAGCACTTAGGACTTAGACGATTTCAGAAACTAAAACAGCACCTAATTCAGCCTTGATTGACCAATTAGGGTATTTTAGGATCCAAATCACCTCAAGGTGGTTAAATAAAGTTTCTGCAGAATTAAAAACTATACAATTTTGCTTTAGCCAACTTTTTCATACAAGGTCATTAACAAAGTCATTTTGTTAAATCAAGCAAAAGGGTTCCTAGCGTCAATCATTAAGCTTAAACCCTAGAAGCTCATTTGGACTTGATCATGAACATAAACATGGTTCAATTAACATCCCTAAATATTTCTAGGTGGGTATTAGTGATCACAACATCAAGCACTTGGTTAAACAAGTATAACTTAAGTAAAGCTAGTTGTAGATTAACACATACAACATGAAAACAAAGGGATCACTTATGGTTATCATTTCATATGATCATGGAAATGTATGAATGCATAAATGCTTGTGCTCATGCTCATGAAATGATATGCAAATGCAAGCTTAACACCTAGGGTGTTACAAATCCCATCAAAACTCCCATGCCAACCAATGGACATCTTGATCTTGATGTTGAAGGAAAAGTCGTGGACCTAAAGGTATATCACTCCATGATCGGCTCTCTCCTTTACCTTTGTGCATCTAGGCCGAACATAATGCTTAGTGTGTGCATGTGTGCTAGATTTCAAGCTAACCCGAAAGAGTGCCACTTGGTGGCGGTTAAGAGAATCTTGAGATATTTAGTACACACTCCAAACCTTGGTTTGTGGTATCCTAAGGCCTCCAAGTTCAATCTACTTGGCTATTCGGATTCCGATTATGCCGGTTGCAAAGTAGATCCAAAAAGCACTTCGGGGACGTGTCAATTCCTTGGACGGTCCCTAGTGTCTTGGGGGTTCTAAAAAGCAAAATTGTGTAGCCTTTTCCACCGCTGAGGCCAAGTATGTTGCAGCTGGTGCTTGTTGTGCTCAACTACTTTGGATGAGGCAAACCTTAAAAGATTTCGGATGTCAATTCACCAAGATACCTCTCTTATGTGATAATGAGAGTGCCATTAAACTTGCAAATAACCCAATTAGTCACTCTAGAACAAAACACATAGACATCCATCATCACTTCTTGAGAGACCACGAATTAAAAGGAGATATCGCAATTCCCCATGTGAGCACCAAAAAGCAACTAGCCGATATCTTCACTAAGCCTCTAGATGAGACAAGGTTTTGTGCTTTGCGTAGTGAGCTAAATATTCTTGACTCTCGTAACCTTGGTTGAACTATAGCACACATTTGTTTGTAAACCTAGCAACATAGGAAAAGCTTTATGAAAATCTTCAATTATGTGTTTCAAAACCTTTTCAAAAGACCAACTATGAGTTGTGACCATTGTCTGTAATGTTGAATGCTTTCTAGTCATAACTCCTAGGCATTTTTGTCCATATCTAATATAGAGAACAGTCCAACTGGAATAAGTCCAGTATCTGTTTTTCACCCAGGTCGGCAGTTCTGCCCTTTAAGGCCGGCAGTGCCGCCCTCTGTCCTTTGGGCAGATTCGGGTGAATCATTCGTGGACCCGTGGGCTTTTATAAAACCTATCCAATGCTGAGTGCCCACGACCACGCTGCCTCTCCCTCGACCAAAACCCTCCTCACCTCTCCTCTCTTCCATAGAGGTGACCTAGGAGCTCCATTATCGTCCCTTTGGCCGGCATTGCCGCTCCTCAACCCTCCACCATCGACTTTCTGCGTGATTGGTGAACGTGTTGCTTGTGGAAGGCAGCCCTCTCCTCTTTCCCCTTCAATCCCACGATTTGGAAGCAAGGTGAAACCCTAACCTAATCTTTTCGGTTCGATCTATGCAATGCGATGGTTCTAGTTGGGGATTTATGTTTCTAGGAGGTGTATGAAGGGATTGGAACTAGGATTAGGGGTTGGACTCGGTGGATTTGGATTCTCCATCTTCGGATGAACAGGGGCAGGGCGGCAGTGCCGCCCTGGGGGTCGGCAGTGCGGCCCCTAGCAGAATCCATCTGCTATGCCTCTGTTTCCTGGAGTTGGTAGATCTAGATGTGTTGAATCCATACCTTAGTCCAAAATTCTTGTCCCTAAATATATCTTATCCTTCATATCCTTAGCTAGGGCATCATATTCTATTTCAATAGACTGTGATTCTGAAATTTTGACAAGGTGTAGAAGTAGTTAAAACCAGGATTTAGACAGAGAAAGAAATCTGGAGAAAATCGAGTGGAGCACTTGAGGGCGGCAGTGCCGCCCTACCCCTGCTGATTCAAACAGTAAGCTTCCACTTGAGTTCTTCTCTAAATTTCTTCCCCTGTTTAACCCTTGTTTTTAATTTCATCTACACTCTGTCATATACAGTTTCTTATCTAGTCTCTATATGTGTTGCATAGATGAATCCCGGTGGTGAAGGAAGTGCAGCTGGTGGTAGGAGGAAGCGGGTTGGCAAGGTGCCAAGTCGCAAGGCCAGTGGGAAGATGCAGATGTCTTTTGACAGAGATGCAACCTTCAAGCAAGAAGAGAGAGATCAGATGGAGGGCTATGGGATTCCTGAGTGGCCAGTGACCCCTCTGCACCTCACTCAGTTTGACCCCAGGTACATACAGGAGGTTGAGGGTGAGTACTTACTTGCAGCACCTCAGGACACCTTTCAGCATGCTATCATAGATTACTCCAGAGCATGGAAGGTGACTCAGGAGGCTCGGGCTATCAATCCCTACATAGTGCCAAAGATGAGAGGTATTGATTACCATTTTTGGAATATCTTCCATTCCAATTTCTATGCTACCGCCATCTATGCCAGGCCAGCTAGCAAGATATGCAAGACGCAGTACATTGACTTTGCTGAGTTGGAGAGCAGGAAGGATGTTCAGTTGACAGGGGCCATCAGTGTGTGTGACCATTTTCAGATGACTGACATCATGGGCTTCAGGTATGATTGGAACACAGAGATCCTTGCTCAGTTCCATGCTACATACTTTTGGGATCGGGAGGAGGATGTGATTCACTGGATGACTGACGGTCGCCACTACCGTTGTGAGTATGTCACTTTCTATTGCATTCTTGGCTTTGGGAGAGATCACAGGGATCTACCTAGTATCCATCAGGGTGCTAGAGCTGAGCCACACATAGTCAGCTACATCTGGGAGGATCAGGATGAGGCAGTGCCCAACTATTCCAGGACAAATCTTAGGAGCCTTCACTACATTCTGAACAACTTCATCAGGGTAACCCTCAATCCCAAGGACAATGCTACCGATCTTAATGGATACATCACTAATGTTCTTGCTTGGTTTCCTAATGGAGAGAGGTTCAACCTCTCCAGGTTCATTTGGGTTGAGCTTGCTACAACTTTGGATGATGCCAGGAGGAGGCTACCTTATGCTCCATATCTGTAGTTTGTGATTGAGAGGGTCACTGGGATGAGATATCCCAAGGATTGTGAGCACACCATGTGTGTGATCAAGAAGACCAGAGGAGGTGCACCACCAGCTACTGCTCCACCAGTTCCACTTACTACAGGTGGTGGCACTTCTCACAGGCAGAGGGATATTCCAGAGAGTTCTCGCTCACACTCTCATGTCAGATCCAGGAGCGGGAGGAGAATGAAGAAGTTTGGAGAATGGATCAAGGCCATATTTACTACTTGCACCTATCAGGCCAGGATCACTTATGAGGAGCAGGTGACCAATAGAGAGGCCATCAGGGGAGCTAGGAAGGTTGCCGGTCTTCCACCGCTTGCGCCAGTGGAGGTTCCTCCCATGTTTCCTAATCTATCGCGCTAGTCAGCTTCCAGTGATGATGATGAGGATGAGGATGATGATGAGATCAGAGGACAGGGTCAGTGGGACAGTTCTCAGTGAGCTCCTTGTGACCGTGTGTATGGCAGAAGGCCACGTCGTCAGCAGCAGCAGTAGGATGAGGAGGAGATAGCAGGGTCGTCTACAGCTGCACCACCGCCTCACCGCTCAGCCCGTCAGCGTTTCACACAGACCACACACCGGGCTGGTCGCGCAATTATCTACAACGATGATGAGGATGAGGAGTGATTGGTTCCCCTTCTCTTTTCTTCTCTTTTTGGTGCTTGATGCCAAAGGGGGAGAAGTTTAGGGGGTCATTTCTTTTCGCTGCCGTTTGAGCTTCATGTCATATCCGTTGAGAGTTAGTTTATTAGCTTGTGAGTTTGAGTGCCGCCGCAAAACTCTATTTTATGTAATAAGGCACTAGTTTGACTCTATTTATGTTGGATATGGACATGTATTTGTGGATTTCGATTTAGCTTATATCATTTCTATGTATGAGTTGCTTTAGACCTATTTTAACCTGTGTAGAAAACTTGTTGTTACCTAACTGTTAAAGCCAGGGCGGCAGTGCCGCCCTCCCAGGGCGGCAGTGCTGCCCCCTGCTACAACAGCCAGGGTTGAGTGCTTTTATTGGCATGTGCATCACGTCTTATCATGTGACACATATATTGAGCACCCCACAACAAGCATGGATGTAGGGGGAGGTCCCAAATCACTTTGAATATGTGAAACTTGGTTTTGAATAGCAATTTGAGAATTCAAATCTCAATTAACATATTCAAGGGGAGTTCTCTACACTCATGATTGTATATCTCAGAATTATGATTATTCTTTTGTAATCTTAAATTGGGTTGTCATCAATCACCAAAAAGGGAGAGATTGAAAGTGCAATCAAGCCATAAGTGGGTTTTGGTGTTGATGACTGCTTGATTTACGAACTAATGAGATCTATTGAGATGACAAGCAGGTGATAACAAAAAGAGGAAGTTATAGAGAAGGTGGAGGTACCCCAATTCTTATGGCGGCTTCTCTACTCATCAAAGGTTTAAATTCATTTATGGTTTGAATTTGGGTATAGGTATGTTGTACTATTAAGGGGGATTCTAGTGCTGTTCTGTCAGATGTGAATCACATGCTCAAATCTCTATCTCAGACATGCACTCAGCTAGCTCATTGTCCAGTCCAAAATTCAGATCCAGTAGTCACACTGAGCTAGGGCGGTAGTGCTGCCCTCTATTTCCAGCGAATTTCCTTGACTATAAATAGCCGTTGGAATGGTCTCCACCTCACCAGTCCAGTACCCCTTCGTCTTCCTCGTAATCCGACCATTTGAAACAGAGCTCTCTCTCTCACTCCATTGTTGACCTTCACCCTCCAAGCAATCCCACACTTCCAACCATAGATTCTTGAGGAAAAGGCAGCAAAACACTCGTAGAGAGCGGATCTACTACTTCCCAAAGTCTAAGAGCTTTTGGTTCACGTTTGGTCGGCGGTGCTAGGGTTTGTTACCCTTGGAGCTTGCTCCTAGCTGGCTAGGCGCCGCCCTAGAGCTTGCCCCTCGCTTGTGGCAGCCTAGGGAGGTTTGTAATCTCTGTGTGAATCTAAGGAATTACCCCTCATCTCAAGGATTCACTTCCTTGAGTTGAGATTGAGTTGGAGTTGCAAAGGTCCAAGCCTTTGTGTCACTTCAACAACGTGGACTTAGGCAAGCCTTGGTGGCGAGCTAAACAACGAGATAAATCCTTGTGTCTTGTGTGTTGGTCCCCTAAAGGTTTTACTCTTGCAATATATCTTGTGCTAGGGTTTGTGTTGGCGATTCGAAGAAAGAAAGTATTTCTGTGATAACCAGTCTTCGAACTGGTTCTTGTGTTGATTTTGTAGGGAAGGACTCACATTTGTACCTAGTATCTCCCTGCCAAACCTCATTCCATTCTGCTCAGTTTTTAGAGGCCGGCAGTGCCGCCCTCCCTAGGCCGGCGGTGCCGCCCTGGCATCTAACATTTGCTCGAGCTGATTTTTGACAGGCCTATTCACCCCCCTCTAGGCTATTTACCCTTCCTAAGATCCTATACATCCTCCATGGTAGAGTCTAGATCAATCAGTTCTGGCTCACCCTCAGACTCACCTTCTTCCACCCCAAAGTGTAGCTGATAAACAAAATCTCCAATGACAACATCCACAAACAACGGGATGAGACTGGAATCAAGCACCGCTACCTTCATTCTTGCTCTACCAAATTTCTTAGTGAATTTGATATCAACCGCTCTTGGGACACCTAGACTAGAGTCAATTGCCCAAATAATTGGAAATTCTCTGAATTCACTAGGTCATCCTCGGAACTGTACCCAAACTTTCTCAATCTCATATTTGTAAACATCATCCTCCATGCACTTCTCAAAACTAATTTTTCCTTTTACTGTCTTTGTGTCCATTGGACCCCAGTTAATCTTTGTATCTAGTAAATTAGAGGATGAGAAATTAGTGGAGAAAGCATCCTTGCCCTTCTCCTCAATTTCCCATTTATTTTTTTCCTGGTAGTAGTTTTTTCAGTTCCACTGCCAATAACTCAGCAGTAATAGAACCTTCTAACACACAAACCACTGCTGATTTTCCATCCACCTTCTCTTTGGGATTTTCATCAAAACAGGAATATAATAAAAGTCCAATCCCTCCACAGTATAACCATAAGGTAAAGCAGATAAATTTGTCTTCTTCATACTCGGGCAAACCTTAGCAACATGGTCACCATAGAAAATGTCAAAACATAAGACAACAGTGCAATCATTAATAGTATGACCCTTTGAAAGACCTTGTTTGGTTTTGGTTAATTGATGAAACTTATGGACTAACCCTTGAACTAATTGAATGATCAAGATAGGGTGGTTCACCTTGGTACATGGAGCTAGATGGTTGATCTTGATGAATCAAGTGCTCCATGGACTAAGGAAAAGAAGAAAGAGAAAAACAAAAATGGGCTCAAGGCAAAGGTATATCATAGGGCCATTTTTGGTTTAGTGATCAAGACACTATAGAGAGTGTGATCACCTTTAGGATAGATAGTCATACTATCAAGAAGGGAAAACTCATGTCGATTACGGTTATCATGTGCCACTAGGTCATTTGCATTGCATATCTAAAATGAGCCTAAGTGACATAAAGAACTAAAGTAAAATCCATGAACTATATTGAAAAAGGCTAACACATGGCTTAAGTGGTTGGAACACTTGGTGTTAGCACTTGGAAGCATGGAGAAGAAGAGGCAGCTCGGATTGGCACTCAAAAGCACTCCGGACGCAGGGTCCGGACGCAAGCAAAGTGCGGTCCGGACCATTGGTCATGCGACCGGAGGCATACCCTAGCCTCGGCCTCTCTGGACAGGAGGTCCGGACGCTGATGATGGTCCGGACGCAAGACTCGGGACGCAGCGTCCGGAGCTCAGCACTCTCTATACTCCTCTGGTCTATTTATCCGGACGCTGAATGCGGTCCGGATGCAAGAGACCGGACGCAGGTCCAGAGCTGAGGAGCTCTCTGGACCCTCTCTGGAATGGATCCGGACGCAAGGAAAAGCGGGTCCGGACTCTACTGTTTACTGCGTCCGGAGATGTGCAGCAGGGACAGAGAAGGGCGCCAACGGGCGAATTCACACTACAAGGGGGTCCGGACGCATGCGCATTGGTCCGGACCCCCCATGAAGACTGCGTCCGGACTGACTCAAGAAAGCAAGGAAGAGGGGCAAAACGGCTAGTCTTTTGTCGAAGGCTATAAATATGTTTTGGCCAGCCCTTGGGCATTACTCTTGCACCTCTCATTCATTTGATACACTTGTGCTTGCTTGAAATAGACCTCAACTCACTCTCTTCACTCTTGTTGCATACTTGTGAGAGTTTGAGTGATCCAAGTGCTTTGATCTTTGCATTGCATCTTAGTGGCACTTGGTCATCGTCATCGTCGTGTGGTTTCTTGTTATTCTTGGTGTTTGCCAACACCTAGACAGCTTGGCGATTGTGGAGAATCTTCGGCGCAATTGGTGATTGTTTGCGGCCGACTTCGGTGATTGTGAGAGGGCTTGTACCCACCTCGGCGGAGAGCCAAAGGGTAACTCTAGTGGATTGCTTGTGTCATTGAGTTACTCTCATTTGGGTGGTTTCTTGTGGCGCCCAAGTTAGTGGGCTTGGCTTATGAATTGCCAATTAGCCACCGAAACACCATTTGAGTAGTCGACACAACAGGGACTAGCTTGGTGGCAACCAAGTGAACCTCGGGAAAAAAATCGATTGTATTCTTGTCTCACGGCTACTCTTTGGTATTCATTGTGATTGGTTCATCCTATTGACATCCATACATCATAAGGCATCGGTATAGCAATCACCTCCTCTCTTGTATTTACTATTTCATATCTTGTCTAGTTAGCTTGCTAGTTAGCTTCTTTAGTAGTTATTCTTGCTAGCTTGTGCTTAGTGCTTTAGGTGGCTTTGCATCCCAAATAGAGCTAGAGCAAAAAGCTTCGCTTAAGTGTTATCTAATTTTTTGCTCTAGTGATTTGTAGAAGTTTTATTAGGCTATTCACCCCCCCTCTAGCCATCTAGGACCTTTCAAGTGGTATCAGAGCCGTGGTCACCGCTATTATCAAGGCTTAACAACCTTCGGTGTTAGTGATGGCTCAAATATCATTCAACCATGTGGGGAGCAAACCGCCAATGTTTGATGGCACCTCATTTGATTATTGGAAGAGGAGGATGAAGATGCATCTAGGCTCAACACATGAGAAGGTGTGGAGTGTGACCGAACATGACTTTGTCATTCTTGATGAAGCTGCTCCCACACCTAAAGAGCAAGAGAACCGACAATGCAACACCATGGCACTCAATGTCATCTACAATGGCATCGATTCCAAGGTGTTTGAACAAATCAAAGATCTTGATAAAGCAAGTGAAGTGTGGAAGAGATTAGAAGATACTTATGAGGGCACTTCAATAGTAAAGAATGTCAAGCTATACATGCTCAAGGACAAGCTATCTCACTTCAAGATGAAGGATGATGAGTCCATCCCGGAGATGTTCCATAGGCTCCAAGTGATCATCAATGATCTCAAGAGCTTGGGTGAGAAGGTCAAAGATGAAGACTTCTCAAACCGCTTTCTTGGTTGTTTTCCCAAGAAATACAAAACTTTGAGGAAAATAATTAGGAGAGATGGTTTGGACAAGATCACTCCCAATGAAGTACTTGGTGAGATCATGACCGAAGAGCAATACAATGAGCAAAGTGAAGAAGAAGAGGTCAAGGAAGAAAAGAAAGAAAAGAAGAGCTTAGCATTCAAGGCTTTTTCATCCAAGAGCAAGGGCAAAGCAAAGAAGCAAGAGTCAAGTGATGAAGAAGATGCTAGTGATGATGATGATGAGATGATGGCCCTCTTTGTGCGCAAGTTCGGCAAGTTCATGAAGAAGAAGGGCTATGGTGCTAGAAAGAGAAGAGACAACTTCAAGGGTAAAGAATATGAGAAGAGATGCTACAAGTGCAAGAGCACCGGTCACATGATTGTGTATTGTCCCAATCTTAGTGATGATGATGAGAAAAAGAGCAAGCATGACAAGAAGGAGAAGAAGCTATCCTTCACCAATAAGAAGAAGGGTGAATCCTATGTGGTGACTTGGGATGATAGTGATTCTTCCGATGATGACTCTAGTGATGATGAGAGAAAGAAGGCCAAGAAGAAGGCTTTGGCAAGCATTGCTATCAACAAACAAGCCATCCATCTTCGACACTCCATCATGCTTCATGGCTAAGACAACTAAGGTACAATCTCATGATGATAGTGATAGTGATGATGATAGTAGTGATGAGGAGGAGGAGTACTCCAAGGAGAAACTAGTTGATATGATGAAGCAAACTTATGATTTCTTTGAGACAAAGAGGAAGGAGTGCAAAGAATTGAACAAGAAGCTTAAAGCTCTTGAACAATCCTTTGATGAGCTCAATGGCTATCATGAGAGGCTAATGGAAGCCCATGAGAAGCTTGAGAGGACTCATCACAAGCTTGAAAAGGCTCACTTCTCTCTCCTTGATCAAAACAAGGATAAGGTTGTTACATCATGTAGCATTGGAGTAACTTGTGATATTCTAGATGAATCATTTTTCACTCTTATCATTGTTGCACTAACCGAGACAGAATGTAGCACCTCCACTTGCTCATCTACTAGTGATAGCTCAAAGGATGATGCTACACTAGTGATTGAAAATGAAAAATTGAAAAATGATGTTAATGAACTCACTTATGCTTTGGGTAAGGCATATGGTGGAGATGCCCGCTTGCTAAATTTCTTGGGTAGCCAAAGATTTTCCCACTATAAAGAGGGATTGGGCTATACCCCCAAGAAGGGCAAGTCGGCCTTTGTAACTCCTAAGCCTAGCTTTGGAGGAGCAATGGCCAGTATTGCACAAAATGCAAGCAAGTGGGGCATGTCGACCAATATTGCAAACTTAACATAAGCCAAACCAAGTTTGCTAAAGCTACCTCTATGCACTTTGATTCATGTTATATGCTTACCAAAAGTGCTAAAGGTATCATGGCCAAGTATGTTGGCACATCCATTGTTGTCCCAAAGAAGAAGGCTATTTGGGTGCCAAAAACCTTGGTCACTAACTTTGGAGGACCCAAATAAGTATGGGTACCTAAGAAGAACTAATTTGTTTTGTAGGTGAATTACAAATCCGGAGGAAGGCATTGGGTGCTTGATAGTGGGTGCACTCAACACATGACCGCGGACTCTAGAATGTTCAAATCAATCAACTCCAACACCAATGATGGCATTGATAGTATTACATTTGGTGATAATGGCAAGGGCAAGGTCAACGGTCTTGGTAAGATTGCAATATCCAATGATTTGAGCATATCAAATGTCTTGCTAGTTGAGAGCTTGAACTTCAATTTGCTATCGGTAGCTCAATTGTGTGATCTTGGATTCAAATGCATATTTGGAGTAGATGATGTTGAGATCATTAGTGTAGATGGTTCAAACTTGATCTTCAAAGGCTTTAGATATGAGAACCTCTACCTAGTTGACTTTAATGCTAGTGAAGCTCAATTGTCAACTTGCTTGCTCACTAAATCAAGTATGGGTTGGTTATGGCATAGAAGGCTTGGTCATGTTGGGATGAAGCAATTGAATAGATTAATCAAACATGACCTAGTAAGAGGCTTGAAGGATGTTGTGTTTGAAAAGGACAAACTTTGTAGCTCTTGTCAAGCTAGCAAATAAGTTGGTAACACCCATACAAAGAAGGGCATGATGAGCACTAGTAGAGCTTTTGAATTGTTGCACATGGATCTATTTGGACCAACAACATACACTAGTATTGGAGGCAACAAGTCTGGATTTGTCATAGTGGATGATCTTACAAGATATACTTGGGTATTCTTTCTCAATGACAAGAGTGATACATTTGCCACATTCAAGTCTTTTGTCAAGAGATGTCACAATGAGTTTGAAACAACCATCAAGAAAGTGAGAAGTGACAATGGAAGTGAATTGAAGAACACAAGAGTTGAGGAACTATGTGATGAGCTTGGAATCAAGCATCAACTCTCGGCCAAGTACACTCCACAATCAAATGGCCTTGTTGAGAGAAAGAATAGAACATTGATTGATATGGCAAGGTCTATGCTTAGTGAGTACAATGTGAGTCAATCCTTTTGGGCCAAAGCTATCAACACCGCTTGCTACTCTAGCAATCGGTTATATTGTCATCCATTGATGGAAAAGACTCCATATGAACTATTGAATGGAAGAAAGCCCAACATTGCATACTTTAGAGTCTTTGGGTGCAAATGCTACATCTTGAAGAAAGGCACAAGACTTGGGAAGTTTGACAAGAAATGTGATGAAGGGTTCTTACTTGGGTACTCAACCACAAGCAAAGCCTATAGAGTATGGAATTCAGCTAGTGGCATACTTGAGGAGGTTCATGATGCTGAATTTGATGAAACCAATGGCTCCCAAGTTGAGAATGAGAACCTAGAAGATGTGAGTGGTCCTCAATTGGAAAATGCTATGAAGAGCATGGACATTGGTGATATTAGACCAAGACAAGTGATTGATATTGAAGATGATAAAGATCAAGTGCTCAACTCACCTCAAATGCAAGCTAGTAGCTCTCAAGTGCAAGATCAACAAGTTGCTAGTTCATCTCAACCAAGCTCAAGCAATCAAGTCCCTATCCTCCAACCGACCAACATTGCAAGAGATCACCCCATTGATTAAATAGTTGGTGACATTACAAGTGGTGTTCAAACAAGATCAAGATTGACATCCTTTTGTGAGCACTACTCCTTTGTATCATCCATAGAGCCAACAAAGATTGATGAAGCCCTACAAGATATTGATTGGGTCAATGCTATGCATGAAGAGCTCAATAACTTTACTAGGAACCAAGTTTGGGAACTAGTTTAAAGACCCAAGAACTACAATGTGATTGGCACAAGATGGGTATTTAGAAACAAGCAAGATCAAGATGGTATAGTTGTAAGGAACAAAGCAAGATTGGTAGCTCAAGGATACACTCAAGTTGAGGGTCTTGACTTTGGAGAAACTTATGCACCGGTTGCAAGATTAGAGGCAATTAGAATTCTATTGGCCTATGCACGTGCACACAACATCAAGCTATACCAAATGGATGTGAAGAGTGCTTTCTTGAATGGATACATCAATGAGCTAGTATATGTTGAGCAACCTCCCGGTTTTGAAGATGACAAGAAGCCCAACCATGTGTACAAATTGAGGAAGGCTTTATATGGCTTGAAGCAAGCACCTAGAGCATGGTATGAAAGATTGAGGGACTTCCTTCTATCTAAAGGGTTCATTATGGGGAAGGTTGATACTACTCTCTTCACCAAGAAGCTTGGCAAAGATCTATTTGTGCTTCAAATATATGTGGATGACATCATATTCGGTTCAACCAATCAAGATTTTTGTGAATAATTTGGCAAGATGATGGCAAATGAGTTTGAAATGTCAATGATTGGTGAACTTAGCTACTTCCTTGGTCTTCAAATCAAGCAATTGAAGAATGGTACCTTTGTGAGTTAAGGCAAGTACATCAAGGATATGATGAAGAAGTTTGGCTTAGCAGATTCAAAAGGCATTAGCACTCCAATGGGCACTAATGGACACTTGGATAGTGATGCTAGTGGCAATATGGTGGATCAAAAGTTGTATCGGTCTATGATTGGAAGCCTACTCTATGTGACCGCTTCTAGGCCGGATGTGACGTTTAGTGTATGCATGTGTGCAAGATTCCAAGCCTCTCCAAGAGATTGTCACTTGAAGGCTACAAAGAGGATATTGAGGTACCTGAAGCATACACAAAATGTTGGATTGTGGTATCCCAAGGGGTCTAACTTTGAGTTGATTGGATATTCGGACTCCGACTATGCGGGATGCAAGATTGATAGAAAGAGCACATCGGTCACATGTCAAATACTAGGCATGTCACTTGTATCTTGGTCATCAAAGAAGCAAAATAGTGTTGCACTCTCTACCGCCGAAGCCGAATACATAAGTACGGGTAGTTGTTGTGCTCAATTGCTTTGGATGAAAGCAACATTGAATGACTACGAAATCAATTTCAAGCAAGTACCATTGCTATGTGACAATGAAAGTGCGGTGAAGATAACCAACAATCCGGTTCAACATTCGAGAACCAAGCATATTGATGTGAGGCACCACTTCATAAGGGACCATCAACTAAAGGGTGATATCAAAATCACAAGTGTTGGCACCGATGATCAACTTGCCGACATATTCACCAAGCCATTAGATGAGAAGAGGTTTTGCAAGCTAAGAAATGAGTTGAACATTCTTGACTTCTCAAATATGTGTTGATGCACCCCCATATATGACATGCCTCTCCTTAGAGCTATACAAGGTACAAGTTGATTGACATGTCATTCATCCTTATTAGGACTTGTTAGTGCATCTAGACATCAATTCATTAGGCTCATTCATATAAATCAAATGATGTTGATGCTTATACGGTACCACTATTGTTTCTATGCTTGATTTGATCTAGTGGTAGCATATGACATATTTGTGGGCTTGCAATCCTAGAGTTTGATCTAGATCATGAACTTCAAATGTTTAGCTCAACATGGGCAAGATAACCATTCTAGGATGTGTGAACAAGCTTGTCCATGGTTTAAACCGAGTTAAATAGCTTGGGGCAAGTAATCTAGATTGAAAGCTTCTCTCCAATAATCAAACCTTTGAGCACATCTTTTATGATAATAGATGACAAAGGGGGAGAAGTTAGTAAGAGTAAAGTAGTATGACAAAGAAAAATATTTTTGAAAATTTTGAAAAATGAAAGCAAGATAGTAAGAGTAAAGTAGTATGACAAAGAAAAATATTTTTGAAAATTTTGAAAAATGAAAGCACACAAGTAGGGGGAGCAAGCCTATGAATATAGTTGTTGCATATCTTTGTGCATTCATAAGTGCTTTCTTGCATATGTTCTTATATTCATGATATGCTTGTGTGGTGATTGCTAGAAACATAATCTCTTGATGTTTGAAGAACTAGCATGTTTAGGTCTTGAGCTTTTCATGTGGTATCTAGTTTTCTTAAAGTGTTTCCACGTTGTTTGCCAAGTGTTTTCTAGGCATTCATGGTTCTAAGGATGGTTAATATTGCACTCCGATTGGTATCACGCTTCAAAGGTCCATCCTACACACCTTAGCAACATTTGGTAGCATTCACTCTCCCCCAATTCTTATTCATGCATATGTGATCAAAATGAACCAAACTCATATATCACATTTGTAGGGGGAGCTAATACTACCAAAGTGAAATTTTTCATCATATATATTTATTTGTGAAAGGTTGTCATCAATTATCAAAAAGGGGAGATTGAAAGACCTTGTTTGGTTTTGGTTAATTGATGAAACTTATGGACTAACCCTTGAACTAAGTGTATGATCAAGATAGGGTGGTTCACCTTGGTACATGGAGCTAGATGGTTGATCTTGATGAATCAAGTGCTCCATGGACTAAGGAAAAGAAGAAAGAGAAAAACAAAAATGGGCTCAAGGAAAAGGTATATCATAGGGCCATTTTTGGTTTAGTGATCAAGACACTATAGAGACTGTGATCACCTTTAGGATAGATAGCCGTACTATCAAGAAGGGAAAAGTCATGTCGATTACGGTTATCATGTGCCACTAGGTCATTTGCATTGCATATCTAAAATGAACCTAAGTGACATAAAGAACTAAAGTAAAATCCATGAACTATATTGAAAAAGGCTAACACATGGCTTAAGTGGTTGGAACACTTGGTGTTAGCACATGGAAGCATGGAGAAGAAGAGGCAGCTCGGATTAGCAGTCAAAAGCACTCCGGATGCAGGGTCCGGACGCAAGCAAAGTGCGGTCCGGACCATTGGTCATGCGACCGGAGGCATACCCTAGCCTCGGCCTCTCTGGACAGGAGGTCCGGACGCTGATGATGGTCCGGACGCAAGACTCGGGACGCAGCGTCCGGAGCTCAGCACTCTCTATACTCCTCTGGTCTATTTATCCGGAAGCTGAATGCGGTCCGGACGCAAGAGACCGGACGCAGGTCCGGAGTTGAGGAGCTCTCTGGACCCTCTCTGGAATGGATCCGAACGCAAGGAAAAGCGGGTCCGGACTCTACTGTTTACTGCGTCTGGAGATGCACAGCAGGGGCAGAGAAGGGCGCCAATGGGCGAATTCAAACTGCAAGGGGGTCCGGACGTGTGCGCGTTGGTCCGGACCCCCCATGAAGACTGCGTCCGGACTGACGCAGGAAAGCAAGGAAGAGGGGCAAAACGGCTAGTCTTTTGTCGAAGGCTATAAATATGTTTTGGCCAGCCCTTGGGCATTACTCTTGCACCTCTCATTCATTTGATACACTTGTGCTTGCTTGAGATAACCCCCAACTCACTCTCTTCACTCTTGTTGCATACTTGTGAGAGTTTGAGTGATTCCAAGTGCTTTGATCATTGCATTGCATCTTAGTGGCACTTGGTCATCGTCATCGCCGCGTGGTTTCTTGTTATTCTTGGTGTTTGCCAACACCTAGATGGCTTGGCGATTGTGGAGAATCTTCGGCGCAATTGGTGATTGTTTGCGACTGACTTCGGTGATTGTGAGAGGGCTTGTACCCACCTCGGCGGAGAGCCAAAGCGTAACTCTAGTGGATTGCTTGTGTCATTGAGTTACTCTCATTTGGGTGGTTTCTTGTGGCGCCCAAGTTAGTGGGCTTGGCTTATGAATTGCCAATTAGCCACCGAAACACCATTTGAGTAGTCGACACAACAGGGACTAGCTTGGTGGCAACCAAGTGAACCTCGGGAAAAAAATCGATTGTATTCTTGTCTCCCGGCTACTCTTTGGTATTCATTGTGATTGGTTCATCCTATTGACATCCATACATCACAAGGCATGGGTATAGCAATCATCTCCTCTCTTGTATTTACTATTTCATATCTTGTCTAGTTAGCTTGCTAGTTAGCTTCTTTAGTAGTTGTTCTTGCTAGCTTGTGCTTAGTGCTTTAGGTGGCTTTGCATCCCAAGTAGAGCTAGAGCAAAAAGCTTCGCTTAAGTGTTATCTAATTTTTTGCTCTAGTGATCTGTAGAAGTTTTATTAGGCTATTCACCCCCCTCTAGCCATTTAGGACCTTTCACCCTTCTTATGACAACGATAGCAAAACGGTTTACCCTTGCTTTTTTTTAACTCCCTTATTAGACGACTCTGGAGCATCTAATATTCGTGGAGCATTCTTGATCATTGGTGGGACAGTGTTCTTAGGTACCTCGATCATTTGCTTGTGAGCTTGGCCCTCTGGCACCCCTTGCTGCAGGTGCTTGCCTGATGGTCCTGCTGCTGCTGTGAATGGTTGGCTATGACCGGCTGTGGCTGGCCACCGCCATTCGCCGCTTGCTGTTGGCCAGCTATGACCAGCTGTGGCTGGCCACCGCCGGCTGCTTGCTGTATATGTCCGCCGTGTCCGCCACTGAAGCTGTGCTGTTCGCTGCCCATGGTGCTGGACTGGTGACCACCATCCGCTGGGTTAGAGTTTGGTGGCACCGTCTCCTGGTGGAGACGATGTCCTCCGTAGTTCCCTCCCCCTCGACCACGTCCTCCACCGTAAGGTCGACGGCCACGACCAGCACCTTGGTGCCCATGGTAGCCAAAGTTATGGCCGCCATATCCGCCATAGCCACCAAAATCACCTCGTCCGTCTCGAAAGCTCTGGTTGCGACCACGCCCGCCGCCAGGCTGGACGAAAAACTCGAAGCTCGTTAGCTCGCTCGGCTCGTGGCTAGTTCGGCTCGACTCGACTCGGCTCGTTAAGATAACGAACCAAGCCGAGCCAAGGTTTTAGCTCGTTAGCTATAACAAGCCAACTCGAGCTAGCTCGCGAGCCGCTCGCGAGCCAAAGGAGCCACAATTTTAAGGAAAAAAGTAGCATAATTTATATGAATTTTTGTATATTAGTATACTACAGCATATATGTTAACACATATTACTTTTTTATTCCATTGTTAGATATTTTATTTTTGTATTATTACTATTATCAAGTTTTAGATAAATGCAAATATTAAATTTTGTGATTTTTTTATACCTGCCTCGCGAGCATAACGAGCCAGCTCGAACTTTTAACGAGCCGAGCCGAGCTGACTTTCTGGCTCGTTAGGATAACGAGCCAAGTCGAGCTAGCTCGTTATCCTAACGAGCCTTAACGAGCCGAGCTGGCTCGTTATCCAGCTTTACGCCCGCGCGAGTGGAAGCCGTAACCGCGCCTAGCACCTCGCCCGCCGATCCTAGGGGCGAAACCCGGGTTAAAACCAGGGTTGAAGCCCGCACCCCCTTCCCCACCACCGTGGTTTCCATACCCTCCATTGCCGGACCCTGCGCTGTCATTGATTTTCCGCTGCGGACAACCTCCGCGAACGATCGTCGCTGTGACGAAGGAGCAGATGGCGGCGGCTGCGTTGGTCTGCGACATTGTTGAGTTCTGGTTCCCGTACGGCGGAAAAGGGTGCACAGACCCTTCGTGGGCCTAAACAGCTTTCCTAGACCAAGCTGAAGACGTTCCAGTGAGTCTAGACACGACACCTGTCCCGGCTTCTACCCACCGTGTGTATCGCTCGCAGCCATCGAGGGGATAGCAGTGGTAAGAGGAGGAAAGTCCAGATCGGTTTCCATGTATCCCGGTTTTTCAAAAAAAGTTGAAGGTCCCGGACACTTCGTCAAGCCCGACGGCCTTGACCATCCTGGTCCATGGCGGTAGCTAGACCTCTGGCGAGTAACTTTGGCAATAGCATCCCCCTAGCTTTCTGATGAGGACATCGCTACGCTGGACACGTCTACGCCATCGTCTTTCCCAAGTTGCAACTCATCTCCAACTCAGCTGCCACGTCGACTTCGAGTCTGTTTCAGAGTCCATGACCAGCAAGGAGTAAAACGGACTCTCAGGACGCATTCGGACTCCATTTTCGATGATTCGCCCACGGATAGAAAGATAATTTCATAAGGAAACCAATGGAATTGGTTTGAGGTCCAAATGCCTTCTGAGTCATCGGTAAACGTCAAAACAAGTCACCGTCCAGAATCTGTTCCGGTGCTTCGTCACCCAATTTTGGGCCCATGGCCCATGTATCAACTTCGGTCCATTAGGGACTCATCCTAGGGTTGTAGGACGACCCCAGGACCCTTGTGGTCGTCCTCCCTCATCCTTATATCCCCCTAGAGCCGCCACAAACGGATTGAGTTTTGTTTTAGAGTTTAGTTTTCCATCGAAAAATTGAATCGTTCATTGTAACTGTGTCGATTAGTCCTTTTACAGTGATCCAGGTCCCCCGTTCATGATCTCCTCCACTGTGTCGATTAGTCCTTTGGAACCGAGTTCTTGAACCTTCTATTGATATTTTCTTCAATCATATTTGCAATTTCAGATTGCGTGTTTATACCATCTTGCTTGTGTTCTTCGATTTGCTTGCAGGAAAAGCCTTATTGGTGAGGTCAATCAAGTTGGGCTTGGTTGATAACCAACGGAGCTGTGGTGTAACGGTTGCAGGGTTCGAATCGTGTATGATTTGAAGCCGGATCGCAAACGTCGAGTTCTCCCCAATCGAATTTATCGGTTACCTCACGGAAGATCGAGCCACTCCTCATCAATTGGTATCAGAATTTTAGGTTTACCGCGAGGTATACTCTCGTTTTCCTTAGATTCATATTTGTTCATTACCTAGAGTCCACAAAAAGCCAAAAAAAATCAATCTTCGATGTCTTATCACCCTTTGTGCCTTGCAATTTCATTTTCAGATTTGCTTTGTTGAGTTTGTATCCGTGGTTGAGTCAAGTTGTTGGTTTTAGATTGTGTTCGTCATCGTAGTTCAACTCCACCGTTGCTGTCGTTGTTTCCGCTGCTATCCCATCCACCGTTCCCAAACAACAAGTCGAAGCCACCACTTTACTCGACTTGTCACCGCTAGCCGCCTTGTGTGATCTCTCACCGCCGCGCAAACCCTAGATAAGTTGTCAACCGTTGTTTTTTTCGCCTGCATCACAGCCCTTCTTACATCATGTGGCGAATACCTACTGCTTTTGTCACATGGACGTTGATCTTGCGATCGGTGTTGGAGTTTAGGGACGCTTTGCCCTAACTGCCGCCGCCGACGTCGTGTTGTGCCTTCCGGAAAACATAACTTGACATACCTTCGGTAAAACAGGCATAACTTTTCGCTCGTTTGTCAGAAAAATATGAAAACAATTGTGGAGCTTCTTGACATCATTTGGATCCTACCCAAACTGACCTATGGTCTCTTTGGTTTTCTCAAAATTGCCAAAAACAATCGGGAAAATAAAGAAAAAAAATTGTCAAAGTTTCTGCACGCTTTTGAGAGAACTTGCGAATTTTCTGTAGACCACATCCCACCTCAGTTGAAGGTGCCAATTTTTGTGGTTGCATCTTTTGTGATCCTTGTTCAGAGAAAAATATAAAAAAATAGTGAAAAAATAAAATAAAAAGCTTGATTTCTACTAGTGCCTTTTGGGAAAATCTAGGGAAATTCAGCAAAAAGGAAAAATCCGGGCTAGTTGCTTGTTCTGTGAATTCCTTCCATCGTCCTTTGTTTCATTTTGTTGCGCTACGTCTAGACACGTCTTAGCCAGCAATTGTGATTTGTACTTTGGATACTTATTGAACTTAGCTAAATCTGCATTCGTTATTTGCTAATCCTTGCTACTGTGTGCCTTCCCAAAACTCTACATATACTTCTGTCAGCACAGGTTCATCTTGCAATTGTTACCACGCTCAATAACCGATTGCTTTGCCAATTTGGTTTTGCTCATGTTTGGCTTTGGTAAGAACACTTGCAAGACGGTGGTAAGCCGCTTTTGATTTTGCATTCCACTTTCACCACCACCACCACCACCGCTTGGTTCATTTTAGTTGATAGGGATAATACTTTGGTGTTGTCTTTTTCTATCTTCTAACCATGTCAGGATCTCCGATGGATTTCAATGAGTGTGTGTCCAAGGGCGAGCTTACAACGTTCATCAATGAACAACGCAATCTTATGAACGAGCTAACGCGCAACGTGAACAATCTGATCACCCGCATTGAGCGGGTTGAACAACGCCGTCCACCTCCTCATGATAATGATGCAGATAGGGATGTTTTTGATGATGGAGATGCAGATGCTGACGATGATGAACACAACTGTCGCCGCTACAACTTCAATCGTCGTGGTATGGGAGGTAATAATCATGGTAATAATGATCCTTTTGCTAAAATTAAATTTAGCCTACCTCCTTTTGCTGGTAATATTGATCCTGAGGCATACTTAGATTGGGAGCTTGTTGTTCAACAAAAATTTGATTCTCATAATGTACCTACTGAGCATATAGTTAGACTTGCTACTAGTGTGTTTACTAATTTTGCTTTGTTTTGGTGGAGTGATCTTTGCAATGCTGGTAATGTTGTTGTTGTTCCTCAAACTTGGAACGTTTTAAAGCAACGTATGAAATCTCGTTTTATTCCTCCTTATTACAACCGTGATTTACGCTTGAAACTACAAACTTTAAAACAAGGTGATAAAGGCGTAGAAGCATACTATCAGGAATTGCTTATTGGTTTAGCACGTTGTGGTATAAATGAAGATGATGATGATGATGATGATGCTAGTGCTAGATTCTTTGGTGGTTTAAATCATGATATACATAATATTCTTGATTATAAAGAATGGCACAATTTTTCCCAATTGTATCATCTTGCTATTAAGGCCGAAAGAGAAGTACAGGGACGCACACAACAACAACTTTTCAGGTCTCACATTGGGAGGAATTTTCAGCAGCGCTCCGAGCCGGAGACGCCCAAGACATCTACACCTCCACTTTCTTCTGGGGTAAGCAAATTGTCTAATGTGCAGTTTCAGGCGAAGAAAGGTGCCACTTCGGGTGCTTCTACTATCTCCTCCTCCTCCAGTGCTAAAATCATTTGCCACCATTGCAAATGCATGGGACATAAAATTGCCGAATGCCCCAGTCGCCGCGTTTTTATTGCTACCGAGGATGGATATGTAAGTTCTAGTGATGTTGAAGATGAATTAGCCCTTGCTGCTAACATTGATGCAGATTCCACCAAGGGCGATCAAGATGAGGAGACCACTGACTCAGTGGCCGCCGCCGCGGGCTACCCTAGCCTTCTTGTGCAGCATGTGTTGAATTCACGTGTGGGACATGAAGAAGAGATGAAGATTCAGCGCCACAATTTGTTCCACATGTATCTCATTGTGCAGGTCATGTTCTCACCATCATTGATAGCGGCAGTTGCAACAACTTGGTGAGTTCAGATTTGGTTGAGAAGCTTGGCTTGACCACACGACAACATTCGCATCCATATAAACTTCAATGATTCAATAATAGTGGTCAGGTGAAGGTAACTAAATCAACCTGCATTAGCTTCTTCACAGACTTTTATCATGGTACTGCTGATTTTGATGTTCTACCTATGCAAGCTTGTTCGATTTTGTTAGGACGTCCATGGGAATTTGATACTGATGCTTTACACCATGGTAGAACTAATACATACACTTTCATGCATAAGGACAAAAAAATTACTTTGTTGCCTTTGTCTCCTACGGATATTGTTAAACATGCTCGAGAGATTAAAAATAACCCTCCACTGAACACTGTTAAAAATAATGGGATTAAGTTACCAAAAGGTGATTTTCATGCTACAACTTATGCTACTGCTGAGTTATGTGATAATCCTGATGCACCATGTCATACTATATTTTGTCAACCTATTATGTCTTGTGCATTGCCTGCTGTCATTAACCTTTTGCAGGAGATCGTTGATGGGATGGAGTCGAGGACGACTCCAATTCTAGAAGGAGGAGATGATGAGGACATCGCCACGTTGGAGTTGAGGACGACTCCAATTCAAGAAGGGGAGGATGATGAGGACATCGCTACACTGGACGCGCCTACGCCATCGCTTTTCGCAAGTTGCAACTCATCTCCAACTCAGCTGCCACGTCGACTTCGAGTCTGTTTCGGAGTCCATGACCAGCAAGGAGTAAAACGGACGCCCAGGGTGCATTCGGACTCCGTTTTCGATGATTCACCCACGGATAGAAAGATAATTTCATAAGGAAACCAATGACGTTAGTTTGAGATCTAACTGCCTTCTAAGTCATCGGGAAACGTCGAAACAATTCAGCGTCCAGAATCTATTCTGGTGCTGCGTCACCCAATTTTGGGCTCATGGCCCATTTATCAACTTGGGTCCATTGGGGACTCATCCTAGGGTTGTAGGACGACCCCAGGACCCTTATGGTCATCCTCCCTCCTCCTTATACCCCCTAGAGCCGCCACAAACAGATTGTGTTTTATTTTAGAGTTTAGTTTTCCATCGAAAAACTGAATCGTTCATTGTAACTGTGTCGATTAGTCCTTTTAGAGTGATCTAGGGCCCGTTCGTGATCTCCTCCACTGTGTCGATTAGTCCTTTGGAACCAAGTTCTTGAACCTTCTATTGATATTTTCTTCAATCATATTTGCAATTTCAGATTGCGTGTTTATACCTTCTTGATTGTTTTCTTCGATTCGCTTGTAGGAAAAGCCTTATTGGCGAGGTCAATCATGTTGTGCTTGGTTGATAACCAACGGAGCTGTGGTGTAACGGTTGCAGGGTTCAAATCGTGTCTGATTTGAAGCCGGATCGCCAACGTCGAGTTCTCCCCAATCGAATTTATCGGTTACCTCACGGAAGATCGGGCCACTCCTCATCACTTTCTTTGAACCAATATGGGAACAATTTCTTTAGAAAGACGAAGATCGTCGGACGATGCAGACTTACCTGAGTCAAGAGCTTGTTCCGCTCTAAGCAATTGATCGACGGCGAAACCAGCCTGAATGGCCTCGTTGATGAATTCCGGCGTCCAAGGAACATCCTCGTCTGTGTCATCCTGAACTCCAGAGTCCGCCCAGAATTTGGATCGGATCGGGAGAGCTCGTATCGGCTTTGGACGCCGACTTGCCTCCACCGTAACGGCTACCACCTGCGACAGTGCAGCTCGTCCCTCTTCCCCACTCAGCAGAAAGCCCTCGTCCTCCCCATCAGTCAGGACAGCAGACGCTGAGAACCCACGGTGCACCAGCCGGCCGGAAGCACCACCAAGGGGCGCCAAGGTCACGAGCGCGAGTGCACGAACGCGTTCATGCCGATGAACGCCAGCGTCAGGATGCCGCGCGCGGCCGTGGCCACGTGCGCCCAGAACAGGAACGCGTCGGCAACGACGGCGCTGGCGGGGGACGCAGCAGGTCGACGATGAGCCAATGTCAATGTGGTTACCTCATCAAAATTTATAACATAGATCTTTTAATTAGTGTGGGCCACCCTACCAATACCAAAGATTATTTGTCCTTTTTTAGTTGAGTTATTATGAGTTTTTTAAAGGTTTCTATACTTTTCGGTTGCTAATGGATTATCGGATCTGCATTTGTAGAGACAAACTTAATTGCTAGGAGTTGTACAAACATGCAGTATATACCGAAGTCTGACTAATTCTTCCTCAATAATTATGATAAAAAAACCAGCATTATTGCTAGATTAGACATATAGTTCTTTGGCCACCTAGCACTACGAGATCGATGAAGATATATAGACGTGTCATGAAGCCATTAGATGCAAAGCCCTGTGGCATTGCTCTTAAAGCCCTAGTACTTTTGAAGCATGAAAAGATTGATGCAACTCCAGATCCATATAAGAGGTTTGCTAAGGGACTAGAAAAAGTTAAGCTTTGGGAGAGTTCGTTGATGGTACTTTAACTCCTAGTATAAATCATCAACTAAACCATGAAAAAGGGTAGAAAAGCAATCACCATCATAAAATATGGTTTATATTGACAAATTCCACGAGTTCTGGTAAATTGTGATTTTCTAGGAATTAAACAGGAAAAGCAGCAGTTGGAAACAAGATACAACTACCACAAAACGGACTAATGTGCAAATGGGATGGAAACCGACATTGGAAGACTCTAGAAGGCACAAGAGGACACTAGAAGGTGGCGGGAGCCAAGGGGCTGCTAGGTGGGGTCGGCCAGACCCACCCCTAGGTCAGTTGGCAAGCCCCCGGGGAATTTGAGTCCCATCTTGTTATGTTACCTCCTAATTGACCTAGAGTTCGCATATAAGCCGTTGCTTAAGTTGGTTTGATCTAAGGGCCACGGTGCATCCTACCAAGGTATAAATAAATACCCAAACCCCCCTAAAGGCATATTGAGATTGAGATGAAATGCTACAACGGGTGTATTTTATCTATGCGCTTGCGGATAATCTTTATTCTATATATTTTGAGTAAGTGTCATGATTATAAGTACAACCACGTCTCTGGTGTCATATTAGGGATGACAACTTAACTTAACTGATACTAGTACATGTTTGTCATTTTTGGCATTATTGCTAGGAACTTCTGTTATTAGTAATGACATAAGAAATGCCAACACCATTTCATCACTTGATCACTGGCCTCTTTAACAAAATTGAAGAAATATTGGAATAGTTCAACTCTATATGCTCTAGCTGCTAGATACATCTTTGTAAAAACATCACCATGAGGAAACACATTCTTAACAGCTTTCTCTAGGCCTTCGCATGCATGTGTGCAAATAGCAAGCAGAGGTAGGTCTCCTATGGCCTTATGCAACTGAGTCATAAACCATTCCCAATTATCTGTTGTCTCACCATTTATGAAACCAAATGCTAAGTGTCTATCGATAACAACTGAGTCATAAACCAACTGAGTACATCCAATTGTGACTATCGATAACAGTGGTCGTTGCTAAGTGTCCACACCATCTACCATTCAATGTAGTGGAGTCTATACTAAGGTATGGCCTACATCCCTCTAAAAACCCTCAATACATGGGCTGAAAGCACAAAAGAATCTATGAAAGTATACTTTGCCTTCAATCATCTTGACGTCAATCTCAATGACACTGTTAGGTGAGTGCTTCATAACCTTTGCCCTCCAATTGTAGAGCATTTGAAAGCTTTCATCCTAGCTACCGAATAACTCTTTCATTGCAATTTTCTCCCACTACAAATGGTGTCACTGAAAGTGCAATCAAGCCTTAAGTGGGTTTTGGTGACATGACAACGCAACTAGAAGACTAATGAGACTTTGCTAGTATGACAAGCAGGTTAAACTTAAGGAGGTTGATGAACAGGTTGGCGGACTCCTCCAATTACAAAAGTGTATGGCAACAAGCTCAAAGGAGTTTAAATTCATTTATACTTTGAAATCTAGTTAGGTATGTCGTACTATAAAGAGGGATTCAACACGCATACCAACAAGTGAACCAAATGCAATATCTATCCAAATACATCACACCTCCACATACATAGTAGGCCAGCTATTCGAAGATCATATCCTTGCTGTTTCTGGCAGGCCGGCACTGCCACGACTTACTCATCCAATGGACAGTGAAGGGGTATTCCATACCCCCTAACTCACCCCCAACGGCTAGTTCTGCCATTCTCACTCTCACAGTTCGCAAGAACAGAAAGAGAAGCCTCCTTCTTGCTCCCCACTCTCCCTTGGTGCTCATCCACTCTCCCACATTGATTTCCAATTATTCCTTTGAGAGATTGAGCCTCCAAGCTTGAGAAGAAGCTTCTCCCTCGAATCTTCACTCCTACAAGCATTTGGTTTGCGTGGTGGCCGGCGGTTTGAGTTCTTTACTCTTGGAGCTTTGCTCCTAGCCGGCTAGTGGTTGCCCTTGAGCTTGCCTCCTTTGTGTGGAAGCCTAGGGAAGTTTGTATCACCCATCAATTGCTAATACATTCCTCTCATCTCAAGGGTTCATTCCCTTGACTTGAGACCGAGGAAAGAGCTAACCTTTGGTGGCGAGCTTGAGCCTTGTGTGGCGCACCTCAACAATGTGGACGTAGGCAAGCCTTGGTGGCGAGCTGAACCACGGGTCAAATCTTGTGTCACCGTGTGCTTGTTACTTTATTTTGATATATATTGCTTGCAAGGCGATTTCTAGGGTTTGGACCCAATCTACTGGGTGGGTGTGTTGCTACCATCTTCAGGTGGTACTAGAGGTTCCTTACACCTCTAGGAAGGTTTCTATTCAAGCACAATTTCCATTATAGCTTTACATTTTGAATTGTGCTTAGTTCTGTTCAGGTGACCAGCACTGCTCCTCTTAGGCTAGCAGTGTCGGCCACCTCGGCAGTGCCAGACCCAAGGCTGGCAGTGCTGGACCCTGTCTGACAGAAAGTGTTTTTAAATAGGCCTATTCACCCCCCCCCTCTAGGCTAATCAGGTCCTTACAAGTGGTATCAGAGGAACGTTACCTCAGTTAGCACTTCATGAAGGACCGAGAACGGCGACCAGAGGGGGGGTGAATGGGAGCCTCAAATTTCTCTCGAAATGTTCGGGCCACTCTTCCCAAAAAAACAAACCCAGTTGCTGGGTGCTCAACGGAAAAACGGAGAAAAGAGAGCTCACCGACAGTGGAGGAAAATCACCGAAAACCCCCAAAACACAGGTTCTCAACCCGTAGGGAAAAGAGGCAAGAACCTAGGCAAAACGGGAGAAAACAGCAACCAACAGGGAGCTCCGGACCAGATCAGACTGAGCCACCGGACTATAGCAAGTAGTCCGGTGCTCAGGTCCGACGCCTTCACCCACTAGGACAGGCCAAAATAGTGAGCACCCTAGCTCCGGACTAGTCTGATGGACACTTTCAGAAGTCCGGTGCTCACACAGAAATCAACCAGTGAGTGCCTAGGCTCCGGACAACTAGTCCGACGCTCACCGTCGGACTATGGAAAGTAGTCCGGTGCTCACACTTGCCACCGAGCAAAGGAACACAGCAAGCACCCTACCTCCGGACACCTGGTCCGACGCTCACCGTCGGACTAATGAGCCTGGTCCGACGCATGAATGTCACCCTCAGCAGAGCCACCGGACTACTTTCCTATGGTCCGGTGCTCAAAAGCTGGGTGATCCGGAGGGTAGTCCGATGCCCCTTGCTGCTTGACACATGGAAAGTCAAGACCACCGGACCACTTGCTATGGTCTGGAGCTTAGGGCAAAGTGGTCCGACGCTCACAGACAGAAAACTGTTCCTCGCGAAAACGAACTTCTCTCCGCAAAATCTTCTCAAAACTCAACCAAATGATCACCAACTACAACCAAACTTTGTAGGCATGATCCTAGTGCAGTTGGGAAGCTATCCCGAAGAAATCATCGCTCAATTTGGAGAGGATAAAGGAGAGCACTCGGATTTGGGGGAGAAGAGAGAAAAACGAAGAATGCCACAAAGAAATCGCCCGATCTACGCACTTGTGAGGTTTGAGGAGAATTCCTTCGGTGCAAAGAAGCTCCTCACGATTGCGCACAACTTGGTTCAAATGGATTTGCAAGAGCTACTCCCTACAAAGAGAAATCAACTCGGGAAAAGAGGGAGCAAAAGCAAAACGCAAAGAACACAAGCGAAATGGGGACACAATCACGAAATCGAAGCCATCATGGCTTACAGAGGTTACGGCCTCCGATTCCTCACAACAATCACAAGTTCTTACACCGGTGACATGGTGGATCTCAAGCAAGAAGAATCTAGGGAAGGGAAAACCTAGGAATAGGTGGGAGAGAGAGTAATGCAAGAGATGGGATGAGGATACCCCTTCATCCTCTATTTAACGGCGCTTTGGCTATTTCCCAAAGACCCCCCTAGATACATTGAGTAAACTACCTAGCCTAAGCATTGTAGTCCAAGCTCTAGAAAATATCTCCCTCGATTTGAATGGACGGCCCCGCTTCCTGTCGGGAGTTGCCATCGCCTCGACGCAACCTCCAGGATTCCGCCACATGCCATCCCCTCTTTCTCGGAAGCTCCACCTAGGTTTTGAGGCCCAAACCCAGGAAACCCGCCACCGGTAGCTTTGGGCTCAACTACCGAACCCAGAGTTTTGTGGCCCAAACTCAGAAACCGACGCGGATGGTTTTGAGGCCCAAACCACCAAACCACTCGACACGAGCCACCTTGTCTTTGCTCGGTCGGACTCCGAGTCCCCTGAGCCTCTGCTCAACTCGCGCATCCACCGTCTTGACTCGTCCGACTCGGTCTACCTCCATGTCTTCTCGCACTCGCCGGTGCCAAGTACTAGCCACCACAGCTAGTCCATCGGCGCCCATGGTCCCTCAGTCCGAGCCCCGCTTGCGCCCTTCACCGCTCTCAGTCCATCGGCACGGCAAGCCTCTACTCGACCTTCTCCACGCCATTGACCACTGTCACTAGGCATAGCACCTGCACACCACAAGCCGATAGACAAGCACATGTTTCTGCTTTCGTAGAGGTTAGGGTAAGCCACTCAAACTGAAACACTCACATGTTGGTCAATCACTCATCATCAAAGCTGAACAATCATGGGTACTTATCCACCATGTGTTCGCACTTCACCATGCGAGGTAATGGCCGAAGAGGTAAAGTTGCGGTGGTTGACCCCAAGGCTATGGATGTGCACTCCACGGACAGCAGCGAGAGTGTGGACTCGAAGGACTACCTCACTACTCCTAGCATGTCCGCTGGAGAAAGAGCAAGAAGAAAAGAAGCTAGAAGATTGAGAAAAGAAGGAAAATATTACAAAAAGAAGAAAAAGCAATCAATGAAGCGAAGAGCTTGAAGCTTGCCGAGAAGCTTCATAGAAGAGAAGTAAGAGCTCTCAAGAAGGAGCTCAAGGCAAAGGAGGAGGAGCTCAAGAAAAGCAAAGAGCAAGCCTCTCAAGTGGAGGTTGAATCAAGTAGCTCCGACGGTGATGACGATGTGTCATACCATTCCTCCAAGATAGAGAAGAAGAAGAAGAAGAAGGAAGATAACAGCAAGAAATACTCCACCATATCCTTTCATTATTCATCCATCTCTAAACATGAGCATAAACCTTTATTCCATGTTCCCACGGGCAAATTGCCTCACTTTGATGGGACTAACTTTGTCAAGTGGAAACACTTGATGAAAGCATATCTTGTAGGTCTTCACCCCGGTGCTTGGGAGATTGTGCACAAACGATGTGATCCTCCGGTTGATCCTACAAGCCCCACCACCACCGAGCTCCGTTACATACAACTCAACGCACAAGAAACTAGTGTGTTGCTAAGTGCATTGGATGGTGATGAGTACAACAAGGTCATGGGCTTGGAGGTTGCCAAGGAGATATGGGATACTTTGCATCTTGCACATGAGGGTGTGAGCAAAGTAAGGCAATCCAAGATTGATCTTTTCATGGCCAAGCTCAACCGGTTCATGATCAACGAAGGTGAAGGGCCACAAGAAATGTTTGATAGGTTGATGACCATTGTTGGGAAGATAAGAGGACTTGGTGGTGAAGAAGTCAATGACCACAAGGTTGTCAAGATCATGCTTGAAGCCTATTCTCCAAGAAATGGAACCGCGGTGACATTGATTAGAGATAAGAAGAGGTTTGAGTACTTCACACCAAGTGATGTGCTTGGAAGGATTATCACCTTTGATTTGCAAAGGGAAGAAGCACAAGAGAGGAAGAAGCTTGGAGAGATGCAAGCAAGGTTGGAGGGCATGAATATCAAGGATGTGGCTCTCAAGGCAAACAAGAGCACAAGGAAATCAACCCCTAGCTATTCCAAAAATAGCAAGCAAGCATCTTCAAGCAAAGCTCAAGCAACCAAGACCATCAAGCATGAGCCCGAAGCCTCAACATCAAGTGATGATAGAAGTGAAGATGAGCAAGAGGAGAACATAGATGACATGGCCCTATTCATGAGAAGATTCAACAAGGGCATAAAGAACAATGGGTACAAGCTCATGAGAAGGAAGTTTCCAAGCAAGAAATCAAGAATGTGCTTTAGATGTGGTAGCACCGAACACTTCATTGTCGATTGCCCAAACAAGAAGGAAGACACCAAATTTGGCAAAGGCAAAAGAGAAGACAAGGGTTACTACAAGAAAGGGAAGAAATATGTGGGCGAAGCTCACATTGGATATGGTTGGGATGAATCAACCGATAGTTCAAGTGAAGATGAGAAGATGGCCACAATTGCTATTCACAAGCCATCCACTTCACCAAGGCTCTTCAACAACATGTCCGATGATGATGAAAGCTTCCCTCACACTTGTCTCATGGCAAAGGGTGAGAAGGTAAAATCAAAACCGAAACCCCTAGCTCCTCCCCCCAAAGACATCTCTAGTAGTGATTCTAGTGATTGCTCTAGTGATGAAGAGATAAATGAAATAACTAGTAACATGGATCCTAAGACCAAACTCTTCATTGCTAATATATTGGATGAATTAGAGGCAACCAAAGCTGAGATAGCATCTAGAGAAAAGACTCTTATCAAACAAGAGGATCTTTACATTGCTAGTGAGGAAGCTCTTGCATTAGAAAGAAGTGAGGTGAGCTCTTTGACTAAGGCTTTGGCCAAAGAACAAGAAGCTCATGCTCTCACTAAGGAGTGTAGTGACCTCAAGCAAAAGCATTGTGGCTTAGTTGAAAAGCATCAAGAGCTTGAGGCACAATACTCTCTTCTTTGGGAGAGCAACTCACATCTCTCTAAAGCAAATGATGCCTCTTCTCCATCCACTAGTCAAGATTATGGAAAATGTTATAATATTGATATGAATGCCTATTCCACTAACCTTGCCAACATGGAGGCCATGAAGAAAGAAATAGCAAGGCTCAACAATGTCATTTCAGTTTCAAAGAAGAATGACAAAGACAAGGTTGAGCCCAAGAAGATCCAATACAAGGATGGAAGGCATCCAGCAATCAAAGATGGGCTTGGACATACTCAAGGAGGTAAAACCAATGGAATAAAAATAGTGAAAGGAATTGAGTGTGTCAAGTTTGAGAAGAAGGGAAGCATTGGCGTAGATAAGCCTGCACAGACAGCAGCTCTGCTGGACCAGAGGCCGGCAGTGCCGCGCCCCACTAAAGGGAAGGCTGCCAAAGCTTCACCTGATCAAGCTCAAGACCAAGTCCATGCCAAGAGGATGCCCCAGCAAAAGCAGGTTTCTCAGAAACCCAAGGACTCAATTTGGGTGGCCAAGAACAAGTTTGCCTATCAACCCAAGACAAGGTCACCCCAAGGGAGTTTGTCCTCATGCTATATGTTGAAGTGCAATGACCGTGGTAAAGTCATTGTAGAATTTGTGGGTGATGAGAAACATGATAAAAGGAGCATTAACATTTGTGTTCCAAAAATTGTTGTGACTAACATGCAAGGCCCCAAGATTGATTGGGGACCTAAATCTAGGAACTAAACTTGTTTTGTAGGCATACTCCTCCGGTGGATCAAATTGGGTGCTTGATAGTGGATGTACCAATCATATGACCGGAGAGAAGAGTATGTTCTCATCATATTCCCCTACATCAAATGCAAGTGAGAATATCGTCTTCGGTGACAACTCCAAAGGGGAAGTGATTGGACTTGGTAAAGTTGCTATTACTCTTGAACATTCCATCTCAAATGTATTACATGTGAATTCATTGAGTTACAACTTGTTGTCGGTTTCACAATTGTGTGAGATGGGCTACAATTGTCTCTTTACGGATAAGGGTGTGGAAGTCTTTAAGAGGGAGGATTCCTCTATTGTCTTTACGGGTCGTTTGAAGGGCAAGCTTTACCTAGTTGATTTCAACAAAAGTAAAGCTAAGCTTGAGACTTGTTTAGTGGAAAAATCTAGCATGGGTTGGCTATAGCATCGCCGACTAGCTCATGTTGGGATGAGGAACTTGGCCAAACTTCTAAAAGATGAACACATTCTTGGACTAACCAATGTTCATTTTGAGAAGGATAGAATTTGTAGCGCTTGCCAAGCCGGAAAGCAAGTAGGTGCACCTCACCCACCAAAGAGCATTGTCTCCACCAAGCAATCATTGGAGCTAATTCACATGGACCTCTTTGGACCGGTGGCCTACATAAGCATTGGCGGTAACAAACATGGTTTAGTTATTGTCGATGATTTTACTCGATTCACTTGGGTGTTCTTCATGTATGATAAGGCACAAGTGCAAGAAAAGGTGAAAACCTTCATTAGAAGAGCACAAAGAGAATTCGGTTTCCAAATCAAGAAAGTTTATAGTGACAATGGAACCGAATTCAAGAACACTCAAGTGGAGGAGTTTCTTGATGATGAGGGCATCAAGCATGAGTTTTCAGTTCCATACACCCCTCAACAAAATGGTGTGGTAGAGAGGAAGAACCAGACACTCATTGACATGGCAAGGACAATGCTAGATGAGTACAAGACTTCGGATATCTTTTGGGCCAAAGTCGTCAACACCGCTTGTCATGCCATCAACCGGCTCTATCTACACAAGATCTTGAAGAAGACTTCATATGAACTCCTAACCGGTAACAAACCAAAGGTTACATACTTTAGAGTTTTTGGGTGCAAGTGTTTCATACTTAACAAGAAACCAAAAACCTCTAAGTTTGCACCTAAAGTTGATGAAGGGTTTCTTCTTGGTTATGGATCAAATGAGCATGCCTATCGTGTATTCAACAAGACCTTAGGGAAAATTGAAATCGTGATAGATGTGACATTTTATGAATCTAATGGCTCTCAAGTAGAGTGTTGGCACAAATTATGACCATCTTTTACATACCTAAAATATTGCCACCAATCTCAGGATCAAGGATAAACGAACACATCATGAGCATAATTTATCAAATAACTAGTTCCATATGTCCATGAGCGTTTGAGTACAGGAATGAAGAAATGGAGCAAAGGAGAGCCAGTGGGGCCCACATAGGGGGTCGACCGACCACCCTATGGGCCCACCAGCTCACCTCTCTCGGCCATGATCCAAGAGAAGCATCATAGAGTGATTTCCAACCCTTGGATCACTCTGTGCTTTCTCTCAACGGCTCACAAGCAAAGCACATGGATCTATGGGCCCACACCAAGGAGATAAACGTGACAACCAACTCAGAACCAGCAATTAGCACAAATGACAAGTGGGGCCAGCCTCAGGACAGCAGAGGTGGGCCAGAACACCCAAGGGGGGTTCGGCCAATCCACACATACACCCAAATGGCCCCCACTCAGTCCCTAACCAGTGGGACTTCATCCAAGGAGGCAGAGGAGGGCCCACTGGCGATAGGGGGTTCGGCCGAACCACCCCTAGGTCAGTTGGGTCCCCCCCCCCAACCGCCATACCTTCTCCCCACGTGTTGGATCACAACCATCCATGCCTTGGTCGGTTTCAAGGTCGGTGGATCCAAGGGTGGAGGATGGAAGGCCCTAGATCGCTGATGTGGCGCCGGAGTAGCCCCTACTCCACCTCCTACTATAAATAGAGGGTCACACCCCCCTCTCTAATAATGAAGAAGAAGCCTACAAGCTCTATTCCTTAGATTGTTCTAGGAGTTAGTCTAGAGTAGGAGCTAGAGTTGAGTCGAGTTGTGCTCGGGATTTAGGTTGCAAGGTAGACCGAAAAAGCACTTCGGGGACGTGTCAATTCCTTGGACGGTCCCTAGTGTCTTGGAGTTCTAAGAAGCAAAATTGTGTAGCCCTTTCCACCGCCGAGGCCGAGTATGTTGCATCCGGCGCATGTTGTGCTCAACTACTTTGGATGAGGCAAACCTTAAAAGATTTCAGATGTCATTTCACCAAGATACCTCTCTTGTGTGATAACGAGCGTGCCATCAAACTCGTAAATAACCCGGTTATTCACTCTAGGGCCAAATACATAGACATCTGTCCTCACTTCTTGAGAGACCACGAATTAAAAGGAGATATCACAAGTCGCCATGTGAGCACCGAAAAGCAACTAGCCGATATCTTCACCAAGCCTCTCGATGAGACAAGGTTTTGTGCTTTGCGAAGTGAGCTGAATATACTTGATTCTCGTAACATGGTTTGAACTATAACACATATTTGTTTGTCCACCTAGCGACTTAGGAAAAACTTTGAAAACTTCAATTATGTGCTTCAAAACCAATTTTGAAAGAAACTTGCATGTGTTGGTCATTGTATGATTATTGATTTTCTTACTGACCAACATATGGCAAGGGGTATGTGTCCACAATTGCATAAATATAGAGTATAGTAGTGGCATAGTGCCTCACTGCCTGGCTAGGCCAGCAGTGCCGGGCTAAGGCCGGCAGTGCCGGGACTTAAAGGACCCGAGCCTGTCGGGCCCAAGTCCCACCTCTCGGGTTTTTCTTTATCTCTACACCCCAACCCAAGGGGACTCCATCCCAGGTCATACCCTTCCAACAGAACACCTCTCCCTCTCTTCTCTCAACCCTAAGGAGACACAAGGAGCCCGGAGGTCCCTCTCTTCCCCCCGGCAGTGTTGCCCCTTTGGAGGTGCTGCCATTGGAGGAGGTGTGGAGGATCTTCCTCCCTACGTCAAGCTTCGTTCAAGCCCGACCTTCTTCATCCTCTTCCCTCTATTTCAAAGGTAATAACACGAAACCCTAACTTGGGTCGATCTATGCAATCTATGGATTTTGAGATGAGATTTAGGTTGTTAGTAGTTGCATTATGTATGGTGATGTACCTCTAGTAGTTAGATTCAATCAAAACCTAGTTTCAATGGAGGATTGATGAAGCTTGCATTGGTGATGTCTACACCCGGTCGGCAGTGCCGGACCCTGGGTGGTAGCACCTCTGCAAAAGCTTCTACAATCGTCCATTGACCCTAGTTTTTGGTCCAATCTCTCCACTAGAGTTTCAGTTACTATTCTAAGTGCAACAACTTATCCTTACTCCTTTTTAAATGCATAGATGGACGCCGGTGGATCGCGTGGCAGTGCAAGAGGAAAAGTGAGGTCAAAGTCTCGCGCTCCTAGAGCTGATGATGAGTTGAATCCTAGGCAAAGGATAATTCAAGAGGAGGAGTTGCAGAGGGCAGGGAGGACCATCTTGGAAGGTGTTTGCCCTAGGACACCTCCAGATCTTGGTATTTTTGATGGCTCACATCTTGTTGAGCATCCTGAGGAGGTTCTTGTCAGAGAGCCTCAGGACAACCCTGGCAGAGTCAGAATCAGCTACCAAAATCAGTGGCGGACAGTCCAAGAGTAGAGGGCCATCAATCCCTATGATGTGCCAAAGGACATGAGTGTGGATTACAGGTTTTGGAATGTGTTTCATTCCAACTATTATCTTACTGTCCTCTTTCAAGCTGCAAAACCCAAGATCATCAAGATGAAGTATGTTGATTGGGAGCACTTGGAAATCAAGAGAGACCCAGTTTTTGACAGGGTCATTGATCGGTGCAGGCATCTTGGCATGTATCACTGGATGGGTTTCCAGAATGGGTGGAACACATAGATCATTCACCAGTTCTATTCCACTTACTATCTTGACAGGGAGAACTTGGTGATACACTGGATGACAGAGGGCTTGCATTACAGAGTTGACTATGTGACTTTTGCTCGCCTTCTTGGCTTTGGTGAGGAGGACAGAGAATATATCAACATTCATGATGAAAAAGGACTGACCAATGAGGAAATCTCCTCACTCTACATTGAGTCTCAATATGTAGATGGTCTTATCAAGGGTTTGAGGAGCAAGTATTATATCTTGAACAACCTCTTTAGGACCACTCTCTATCCCAAGGTGGGATCTGCTTCAAACCTCTACAACACATCCAAAAATGTGTTAAGGAGGATGAGAGGTGGAGCACCACCTTTCTCAGTTGCTCGTTTTCTGTGGGATGAGATATGCATTGCTGCAGAGGATGCTAGGAAGGGGCTTCCTTATGCCCCTTATCTTATGTTTATCATTGAGATGGTGACTGGCCGGATCTACAACAAGGATACAACTCATGAGCCTTACAGAGCAGAGAAGGTCATTCACTCCACTACAGTTCAGGAGGTGGACACTCCTCCCAGAGAGAGCACCAGGGTAGCAGCTCCAGATTACCCTGAGTCCTCCAGCAGAGCAGCTTCCAGAGGTAGAAAGAAGGGTAAGCTTGGTTGGATCTTGAAGAAGATATTCAGTGGCATCTGCTATGCCAATGACAAGGCTTATCAGACGAGGCTGGAGATCAAAGAGCTCAGACGGGAGTAGGGTCTCAGACAGATTCCTCCACCTACTCCTCCACCTCAGCTCAGTGAGGAGTTTACATATGATGAGGATGATGACGATGAGGAGGATGAGGATGAGGAGGAGATTGAGTAGCCTCAGACTAGGAGATGCAGCAAGCATGCATCTGCTCCCAGTGTTCACTTCACAGGCTCTCCACCTGATGATGATGATGATGATGATGATGATTGAGACGACGACGATGACCATATGGAGGAGGACAACGACTAGTTTGTATTCTTTTTTCTTAGTTCTTTTTCTCCTTTTTGGTGACTTGTTACCAAAGGGGGAGAATTACTAAGTGAAAGGGGTACAACATCTTCGACGGTCATGGAGGAGCAGCAACTGCTAGTTCTTTTGTTTTTAAGTTTATGAGATGAGAGAGCAACATGAAACTATTTTATTGTAATATTGTCACTTAAGTACTTTATTTGTGTCGGTTGTGGACATGTACTCTCTCATATATATCATGCTTGTCTTAGAATGCATTTAGTTTTATTTTATATCTAGTTGTGTGGTCGTGCTTGTGCTTCCGCAGTCTTGCTGCCAGCAGTCAGGCCGGCAATGCCGGGCTGCTCTGACAGCAAGCCCTCTGATTTGTGTTGAGATGGGTTCATATGCATCACGTATATTCTTGTGACACTTTTTCAGCACCCCACAGCAGCCATGGATGTAGGGGGAGCCCTACTTCACTCCAATGTGTGAATTTTGTCCTTTCATGCCCAAGTTTGGAAATTCAAATTCCTATTCACACATTTAGGGGGAGCTCCTACACTCATGACTTGCATTGTCTCAGATTATTATTCACTTTTCTAAGTTCTAAGTGTGTTGTCATCAATCACCAAAAAGGGGGAGATTGAAAGTGCAATCAAGCCTTAAGTGGGTTTTGGTGACATGACAACGCAATTAGAAGACTAATGAGACTTTGCTAGTATGACAAGCAGGTTAAACTTAAGGAGGTTGATGAACCGGTTGGTGGACTCCTCCAATTACAAAAGTGTAATTTGAGTCCCATCTTGTTATGTTACCTCCTAACTGACCTAGAGTTCGCATATAAGTCGTTGCTTAAGTTGGTTTGATCCAAGGGCCATGGTGCATCCTACCAAGGTATAAATAAAGACCCAAACCCCCTAAAGGCATATTGAGATTGAGATGAAATGCTACAACGGGTGTATTTTATCTATGCGCTTGCGGATAATCTTTATTCTATATATTTTGAGTAAGTGTCATGATTATAAGTACAACCATGTCTCTAGTGTCATATTAGGGATGACAACTTAACTTAACTGATACTAGTAGATGTTTGTCATTTTTGGCATTATTGCTAGGAACTTCTGTTATTAGTAATGACGTAAGAAATGCCAACACCATTCCATTACTTGATCACTGGCCTCTTTAACAAAATTGAAGAAATATTGGAATAGTTCAACTCTATATGCTCTAGCTGCTAGATACATCTTTGTAAAAACATCACCATGAGGAAACACATTCTTAACAGCTTTCTCTAGGCCTTCGCATGCATGTGTGTAAATAGGAAGCAAAGGTAGGTCTCCTATGGCCTTATGCAACTGAGTCATAAACCATTCCCAATTATCTGTTGTCTCACCATTTATGAAACCAAATGCAATAGAGTACATCCAATTGTGACTATTGATAACAGTGGCCATTGTTAAGTGTCCACACCATCTACCATTCAATGTAGTGGAGTCTATACTAAGGTATGGCCTGCATCCTCTAAAAACCCTCAATACATGGGCTGAAAGCACAAACGAATCTATGAAACTATACTTCGCCTTCAATCATCTTGACGTCAATCATAATGACACTGTTAGGTGAGTGCTTCATAACCTCTGCCCTCCAATTGTAGAGCATTTGGAAGCTTTCATCCTAGCTACCGAATAACTCTTTCATTGCAATTTTCTCCCACTACAAATGGTGTCACTGAAAGTGCAATCAAGACTTAAGTGGGTTTTGGTGACATGACAACGCAATTAGAAGACTAATGAGACTTTGCTAGTATGACAAGCAGGTTAAACTTAAGGAGGTTGATGAACCGGTTGGCGGACTCCTCCAATTACAAAAGTGTATGGCAACAAGCTCAAAGGAGTTTAAATTCATTTATACTTTGAAATTGAGTTAGGTATGTCGTACTGTAAAGAGGGATTCAACACGCATGCCAACAAGTGAACCAAATGCAATATCTATCCAAATACATCACACCTCCACATACATAGTAGGCAAAACAGCCAGCTATTCGAAGATCATATCCTTGTTGTTTCTGTCAGGCCGGCAGTGCTGGCCTCCAGGCCGGCAGTGCCGGGTAGGCCGGCACTGCCGTGACTTACTCATCCAGTGGACAGTGAAGGGGTATTTCATACCCCCTCACTCACCCCAACGGCTATTTCTACCATTCTCACTCTCACACTTCGCAAGAACCGAAAGAGAAGCCTCCTTCTTGCTCCCCACTCTCCCTTGGTGCTCATCCACTCTCCCACATTGATTTCCAATCATTCCTTTGAGAGATTGAGCCTCCAAGCTTGAGAAGAAGCTTCTCCCTCGGATCTTCACTCCTACAAGCATTTGGTTTGCGTGGTGGCCGGCGGTTTGAGTTCTTTACTCTTGGAGCTTTGCTCCAAGCCGGCTAGTGGTTGCCTTTGAGCTTGCCTCCTTCGTTTGGCAGCCTAGGGAAGTTTGTATCACCCATCAATTGCTAATACATTCCTCTCATCTCAAGGGTTCATTCCCTTGACTTGAGACCGAGGAAAGAGCTAGCCTTGTGTGGCGAGCTTGAGCCTGTGTGGCGAGCTTGAGCCTTGTGTGGCGCACCTCAACAACGTGGACGTAGGCAAGCCTTGGTGGCGAGCTGAGCCACGGGTCAAATCTTGTGTCACCGTGTGCTTGTTACTTTATTTTGATATATATTGCTTGCAAGGTGATTTCTAGGGTTTGGACCCGATCTACTCGGTGGGTGTGTTGCTACCATCTTCAGGTGGTACTAGAGGTTCCTTACACCTCTAGGAAGGTTTCTATTCAAGCACAATTTCCATTATAGCTTTACATTTTGAATTGTGCTTAGTTTTGTTCAGGTGACCAGCACTGCTCCTCTTAGGCCAGCAGTGCCGGCCACCCCGGTAGTGCTGGACCCAAGGCTGGCACTGCCGGACCCTGTCTGACAGAAAGTTGCTAAGTGTTTTTAAACAGGCCTATTCACCCCCCCCCTCTAGGCTAATCTGGTCCTTACAGTCATGATGAATTTCACAATTGTGCTCCTTTTATATCTCGTTTCGTAGAGCTTTTAGACCCATACTTGGGTCCTTCCTTAGGTACTTGATACCCCTTGAAGCAATCCAGGCAGCGGTGGGTGTAGTAGTAAATCTCCTCAAACTGGATGTGCAGTTGTGTTGATCAATCAAAGTTGTAACCTGCAATGAAGTCATAGAACAACAATTGGAATGTGTTTATACCATAACAGTTTTCGTGTGACGTTGTTTTTGACCATTAATATGCCATGGGCAATTTGGTGTCATGCACTTCCTAATAAACCTCTATGTGTCTGTTTTTATAATGTGTAGTCCAAAATCTTTATTAATTGCAAATTGCCTCACAACCAATCTAAACTCAACCATGTTGGGGTATATAGTTCCAATTTTCATGCATGGTTTGTTAGGGTCATACACCATCACCCTCTCCTCTGGTATTGCATCATCAACAGGGATAGCTTCACCTGTAGTGTCAACATCAGGAACTGTACTATCATCAACATTTGAAGTACCATCAACAGCCCCCTGCCCATGGTCAACATTTGAAGTACCATCAACAACACCCTAGCCATGATCATCCTCGGTTCTAAAGCCCAGTAAATGATATAGTTGATCCTCATCAAAATATTCCAACCTTCCTTCCCATTCATCATCTTGCCTTTCCTCCATCTGTAATTCCTCCCAATTAATTATATGTATGTGCTATTGTGGAACGTCACCATCTACACCCACTAAACTAATCTCAAGCTCTGCACCGAGCCTAAAAACACCCATTACACAGTTAGAACACTCCACTGCTACATAGTTAATTGGATAGTGATGCCGGAACAAAGAGTTAGATAAGATTGGACAGTGAGTTAGATATTGATGAATACCCCATCACTAAATTATTCCCACTGGAATCCATAGACGAAGCGCATTACAAAATTACTCTTCCTTACTCCTGACAAACCCTAAATTAGATAATCCTAAATTAACAGTACGCCAACTAAATCCAAATATCAATGGTCAATCTAGAACATACGCGCCTTGAATCCTCACCTAAGTTCCGTGACAAAAAGGCGCCGTGGGTGAGAGGTCGTAGGGGCGCGCCGAGGCACCGACATGTGCTTCCGGGCGGCAACAACACGTTGGGACCACGTGCTGCGCGTCAGGGCGGCGAGCTGGAATGAAGCGAACGGAGGCTGGCGCGATGGGGCGCCACTCTTGGCGTAGCAGGGCGGCGGCGTCCACCGTCCTAGAATGGATGGCCTGGCGCGACAGCAGTGGTGGCGTTGAGGGGCGGCGGCGTGGTTTGGCCACAAGGATAGTAGCCAGATGAAAGGAGAAGGGAAAGAGATAAGGCAGGGGCAAAACGGGAAAGAAAAGATGACGAACCAATTTTTTTAGCCCAACATTTTCGGGCCAAGGCATTATATAGGGTGTTCCTCATTTCATAATGGTAGTGGCGCAACCCACAATCTTAAGGGCATTCCAGCGAAACCCGCGCCCCATAAGGGCAAAATCCCCATTTTCTCCCGGAGCCGGATGAAAGGAGAAGGGAAAGAAATAAGACAGGGACAAAATGAGAAAGAAAAGATGACGAGCCAAATTGTTGTAAGCCAACATTTTCCACCAGGGCATTATATCGGCCGTTTCTCGCATCATACACAATCTTAAGGATATTCCAGCGAAATCCACGTCCTGTAAAATCCTCATTTTCTCCACAAACACTTAGGGGGTGTATGGTTCCAGGGACTAAAAAAAGTCACTGTCACATCGGATATCTATACACTAATTATGAGTATTAAATATAGACTATTTATAAAAGGGTTTTTTGGATTCTCGCCATTACAATTTTCCATCTTTTGAAAAACACCATTACAATTCACCTTATTGGAAACTTGCCATTGCAATTCTGCTGCTCTCACAACCATGCCCTGATCTACGTCTGGAGCATACCTAGGTCCAGTTGCAGGCGATGTATTCCCGTATGCCCCTGTATTGCCCCTGGTTTTGAGGATAAGGTAGGAGCGGCGGCACCGACCTTCGTCTTCACAAGCCAGCCCGTGCTAATTTCTTATCAGGCCTGTGCCGCCATGAAGGGAAGGAGGATTTGCACCTCCACCATCTTCGCCATGCCGACGCCGACACCAAGCCATGTACCGTCGTTGCCAGATCCGAGACAAGGCGATGGCGTGCGTGTTCCTTAGCCTCAAGCCAACACCGAGCAAGCTGCGGCGTCGGACTTGAAGGGCACGAGCGCGGCACGCGGATGCCGCGACGCTGCCAATGGTCAAGCACAAACGGAGGTGAAAGGGGAGGTTGCGCAGCCACTCGTGGAGTCCAGCACCAGACATATTCAAGGCGGCAACTGCCACGAGACCAAGGAGCCCTGACGTGGCAGCTCGCGTGCTTGCCCGGCGGTGGTGCGGCGGCCCGCTCGCGCGTTTTGTCGGCAGCAGCCTGCTTGCGAGCGCTCTCCGGCCAGGCGGCCATGGCGCAGCTACCTGTCCGTCTGGTGGCTGCACAACAATCACACGCGCGTGAGCTTGATGGTAGCTCGACCTCGACTGGCCCGACGCGGCAGCCATTGAGGATGACCGAGGTGGGGGAGCCTGACGACGGCTCGACAAGCCCAATGCCGCAGCTAGGAGCTAGGAACCACATCGATCCCGAACTCCGGGCAGCCTCGCACCAACCTCGCAAAGCCTCTCTCGACGCATCGCGCGCCGCCGACCGTGAACCCAGACTGAGGAAGCAAGTGAGGACAGCGAGCGACGCCATGCATCTTCGCCACGCCATCCGGGCCTTTATGCTGTGTTGACGAACTGCAGCGTCACTACTCAGCAGGGAGCAACAAGAGAACAGGAGCAAGCCAAGAAGTAATCAAGTGAAGCATGCTGCCCTGCAGGGCCTTCTCGGCGGTGCCGCGCGTGTCCGGATGGAGCGCCAGGAGCATGGTGAGCAGGCCGAGCGATGACGGCAACAGTTAACCTCACCATTCTGCTATGCCTGCCTCTATACCTGCTCCGCGTGCGAAGGCACGGCGCTGGAGGCAGCAGATCGGGGTCAATGCTGCGTACTGCCTTGTCCTCCTAACCAGGGGCAATACAGGGACATACCGTAATACACCACCTGCAATTGGGCCCGAGTACCCTTCAGACGTAGATAAGGGCACGGCTGTGAGAGAAACAAAATTGCAATGACAAATTTCCAATAAGGTGAATTGTAATGACGTTTTTTCAAAAGATGGAAAATTGTAATGGCGAGAATCCAAAATACCCTTTATAAAACTAATTTGTGAGTAGAAGACTATTTTGCGAAACAAATCTATTGATATAAAATAATCTATGATTTGACAATATGATGCTACAGTAAACATATGTTAATGATGAATTAATTAGACTTAATAGATTCGTCTCGTGAAGTACTACCTGACGATGTAATTAATTTTATAATATAAATTATATTTAATTCATTTAATTGGTACCAAACATCCGATGCGACAAGAACAACCAAACACCCGACATGTCGACGTCCAGAAGAAACCAACGGAATCGAAGGGAGGATAGGACCATCTGTAAAACTGTCAAACTGGTGATGACAAGCTAGCATAGTGTAGTAGTAGTGTACTAGGAATGAAATAGGACAGGCCTCGTGCAAATTAATTGATGATGGCTTTATCGTCATTATCACCAGTGGTTGTGGTTGCCCCGTGCAGGTTCCTATCACCTCTCGCCACCACCACTTACCGCGACCTCCTCTCCTTCGCGAGCACAGCAACAAGGAGGCGGCTGCTCCTCTCCACCACCACCACCACCATTGCCGCCGCCATGGCCGCTTCTGCTTCCTCCTGCAAGGTCATCGACAGCCACCTCCACGTCTGGGCCACGCCACAGCAGGTGCGTAAAGCAGGCAACGCGCGCGAGCCCAGTTTCCGCATCCTGGCGGGGGATCCTTCTGCGGTGGTTTTTGACCTGTGACTCGAACTCTATCCGCGCAGGCCAAGGAGGAGTACCCGTACTTCCCAGGCCAGGAACCCACGCTCCGTGGCGACGACGACTTCTTGCTCGAGGTCAGTCAGAGAACTTCAGAAATGTCGCATCTCATCTGTAATATCGGCGGCCGATTGAGTTGTGGCCGCATTGGTGGGCGCATTTTCATCCGTGTGATGTGAAATCGTACACAATGCAGCGCTTAATCTCGTCTCCTCTGCCCCCAAACCTGGAATCCTTCCGATCCACCGATGTTTCCACACACACCAAATCCCCAACAGATCAGCTGCGGATCTGCCGTTTCATGGTCTTCTCATGTCGTTGGGGCCGGAGCGGAGAGGTGTGAGAGTTTGCATTAATTTGTTGTTGATGCTGCCTCACTAGAGGGCCACTGTCGGGGCTCATGTAGATGCTTTGCCATGCTCTGGGGTGGAGGCCGGAGGGGCTTCCTCTGGTTTTTTGCTTCACAAATCACAACCCGCCGCTCATGGTGGTGATGTCTACTCCACTTGTGGGCGTCACGACAGACGAAACTCTGCTTCGCTCCATTCATCAATGCAGGCGCTGCAATTGTGGCCAATGCTTCTCCAGTGGACATGTTCGTTTATGATGTGCCATCCTTTCATGTTATCATCTCTTCTGCAAGTCTGGGCTTTTCAGTTCTTGGTATTGTCGCTTTGAAAAATACATGTTCAGACACGTTCTTGAAAAAAAAATCATACAAAATTGGCACCATGGCAGAATAAAGGAAACAGCATAGGGCATCCTGTAACATACATTAAAACTAATCTCAGCTGCTGGATTATTCGTTTCTCAACACACGGTGGACCTACCCAACCTAATTGCCATCTTAGCGGCGTTTCCTCCAGTCCTCTATCCCATTGTTACTGGAACTTGCTATTGAAATTTAGTTTGAGACTGTATTTAATATTATTTGGTCTCACTAAACCACTATTATCAGTCCTTTATGTTAGCTTGTTGAAACTCAGAAGGCTTGATGCATGGGGAGCTGCTGATTAGTGAACTGTTTTGAGAATTTCCTCTTTTCTTCAGTGTATGAGTGAAGCTGGAGTGGATGGGGCTCTCATTGTTCAACCAATTAATCATATGTTTGATCATTCTTTGGTAACTAGGTAAGTTTTTTTTCTTGCATTGATCCATTCGAATCTGAGACCACCTCAATTAGTCATATCTCTGTATCAGTAATTTATTTCATTTTCTTTGTTTTTCTGTAGTGTGTTGAAGAAATACCCATCCAAGTTCATTGGTTGTTGTCTTGCGAATCCTGCAGATGATGGGAGTGGGATTAAACAGCTTGAACACCTGATTGTACAAGTATAATCTCTTGGAATTTTCTTCTAACACAGCAGGAATGATCTATTCTGCTATTTTCTAATATGCAGTCCCTTCGCTTATCACCAGGAAAAATACCGTGCTGTGAGGTTCAACCCAAACTTATGGCCATCTGGTCAAAAGGTTTGCAAATAGGAAAATGAGCAACATTGTTCCTATACTTATTATTAATTGGGATTGCTGATCAATGTGGCCTGAAGGAAAAAATGTTTCAAATAAACAGATGACCAATGAGGTTGGAAGGTCATTATTTTCGAAGGCAGGAGAACTTGGAGCGCCAGTTGCAATACTGACAATGAAGGTAAAAGATGCATTCCTCTACAAGATATATCTGCAGTTACTATAGGAGTTTGAGATAATGACAAAAAAATAATAATTGAGCAATATGTTCACATCCTTAAGAGAAGAAGGGTTCACATTTGGACAAAGAGTTATTGTATATAGTCATGTTGTACCACTACAAGATATATCTGCAGTTACTATAGGAGTTTGAGATAATGACAAAAAAATAATAATTGAGCAATATGTTCACATCCTTAAGAGAAGAAGGGTTCACATTTGGACAAAGAGTTATTGTATATAGTCATGTTGTACCACTAGAGCTAAAAGAAACGAGGAAATCAAAAACAAAGAAATGCAAATGCTTAGCCCTGTTAATTATACAAGTTACTGGTTAGATGGGTTTATGAGAACCCATCTGCATCTTTTTTTTGCAAATTTTTTTTTGCATGAATGGCCCTTTAATTTAATGTAAAGTAACAGGGATTTAACTATGCTCTTTCTTACCGAGTCTAAGTTATATTACTATTCTTTTTTCTTGTGTATGCAGGGAATTGGTCCATATATTCAAGAAATAGAGAAGCTGTGTACGGATTATCCTGCGACTAATGTTATAATTGATCATATGGCTTTCTGCAAGCCACCAATGTAAGCTTTTGTTTTTGCTTGTTCATAGTTTGCAGGAATGTGTATTCATATGAAGCTATGGCATATAGTAGTAGCTTATGTATTGCATTGACATACAGGAACGATGAGGAAGAGAAGGCACTCTCTTTATTTCTAAACTTATCCAGATTCCCACAGGTAATGTATGCTTTTTATTTGTGTTAGCAGATAAGTATGATCATGAAAAGTATTATACAAGCAAGCCATTTTCAGTATCATCTGACATAGCACCCTCATGTTTTGCTTTCAGAGATCATGGGACAGTAACATTATTTTGTGAAAGCAATACCTGACCGGATTTTATTGTCAAGTACTTGAATCAAGAATAAATGTCATGGTCAGCAAGACCTACAATAGGAGGCAACGCCTCAAGTCTACAATTAGTGGCTAGTAAAAGGCAACAAGCCAAATTATTATGTTTTAGCCTTAGTAGATGGTTAGGCTAATTGGGCCAGGCCCATTAGTGATTGTAACCCCCTTATATATATGAGGGAGACACCTAACGAGAAACCAAGCAGGTTTAGGGTTAATCCCTTATCTCTTCTCCCTTCTCCTTCTGCGCCGCTGCTGCCTCTCCCAGCCAGGCAGCCATCCACATTAGCCAGCCACCCGCCTCCAACAATAGTCAGGTAGCCGCTGTAGCTCGTCATCGCCGCCCTGCTGCCCTAGATCAGCCCTCAGCCAATCCTCACAGCTGCAAGGGAAATTTGGTGTGTTACATCTGGTATCCTGAGCCTCGTGCGATCAACTCCATGGAGAGCATCCGTGACATCACCGATCATTGGGCAAAGATATTTGAAAATTTCTTTGCCAACCAGGACGAAGAACAGAAGTATGTACCACCCTCAAAACAGCCCATACTACTGACTCCCCCATCGGATCAAACCCTACCTCCTTCCCCAAAACCCCAATTGTTGTTCAGCAAGGATTTCCAAAAAGGAGAGCAACAACAGCCAAGACGATCGTCAAATTCCTATAAATTATCTTTCCCTGACTATAATGGGAACGATGAACCATCACAGTGGCTGTACAAATACAGCAATTTTTTTGTTACCCAGAATACCAAGAAGGAGAAACGAATGCAGCTAGCAGCATTTCACCTGCACGGCAACACCCAAACTTGGTTTATTAGATGGGAACAGGAAATTGGGCATCCAACATGTCCTCAATTCTCCTAGGCTATCAACAGATTCTTCGGTTGCACATGACATCGGCTTACCACCCACAATCTTATGGTCACATAGAAGCAGTCAATAAAATTATTACTATGTATCTTCGATGCCTAACTGGTGACAAGCCCAGAGACCGGATAAGATGTCTGCCTTAGGCAGAAATCTGCTATAACACATCATATCACCAATCCATCAAAACAACACTGTTTAAATTGGTTTATGGAAGGGATTCTACACATTTAAAATTATATGATCCAGGTGATGCTATAATACAATCAGTTGATGACCTTTTAACAGAGCGTGACAGATTTCTAGAGCAAACAAAACTGCGCCTTCAGTCTCGGAGTATTACAGCAAGAATTATGACCAAAAACATACTGATCGCCAGTTCAGTATAGGTGATTGGGTATGGCTCAAACTGATGACTCGGACAGCAGTAGCAATCTCCACAATCCGTACAGGCAAGGTAACTCCTTAATACTTTGGGCCATTTCAAATCAGCGAATGCATCAACTCTGTTGCTTACCGCCTCAATTTACCTGTCAATGCTTGGATTCATAATGCCTTTCATGCCAGCATGCTGTAGAAATACAACGGTCCAGTACCAACAGTACCAGCGCAGATCCCAACAATGCATGAGGGAGCAACTGTTCCAGAACTAGACTTCATGTTGAAATCTAGAATCCACCGTGGCCAATTACAAATCTTGATCAAATGGAAGAATCAACCTGCAGCCGAGTCTTCTTGAAAAGATGCTGAACTGTTTCGTAAGGTCTATCCAAACTTTCAGCTCGAGGATGAGCTAATTCTTCAGGCGGGGAGACATGTCATGGTCGGCAAGACCTACAGTAGGGGGCAACACCTCAAGTATACAATGAGTGGCCAAATTATTATGGTTTAGCCTTAGTAGATGGTTAGGCTAATCCTATTAGTCATTGTAACCCCCCTTATATATGAGGGAGATACATAATGAGAAATCAAGCAGGTTTAGGGTTAATCCCTTATCTCTTCTCCCTTTCCCTTCCTCTGTGCCGCTGCTGCCTCTCCCAGCCAGGCAGCCATCCCCAGTAGCTAGCCACCGCCTCCGGCACTGGTCAGGTAACCGGTGCAGCTCGTCATCGCTGCCCTGCTGCCCTAGATGGGCCCTCAGCCGATCCCCGCAGCCGCTAGGGAAATTGGGCTTGTTACAATAAAGCTGAGGCCTAGTGCCAGATTGTAGCAGAAGTTGCCTAGCTATAGCCAGTACTCTCCGTCATAATATTTGTCATTCTAGGTAATCTCACACAAATTAAGGAGCATTAAAGAGGGAAAACTATTCCCTCGCTAATCACTAAATACATCAGTGTCCTTAATGGCTTCCATACCATTAGATGGTGCATCTGGCTCGTGAGATGTGATTAGGTGTTGTGGCTACATTGGTAGGGAATTAAGGATGTGTTTTGGAATGTGAGAATAAGATTGAGAAGAAAAAGAATCCTAGAGTGACAAATATTGTGAAACAGTGGGGAGTATTGCACTTCTAATTTGTGCTTTGGTATCACTATACTTGCTCTAAATCCATGATACATTATTTCAACAGGTTTATATCAAATACAGTGCTCTTTTCCGCATCACAAGAGATGCATATCCATATGAAGACACTGCTCAGCTTCTTTCCCGTGCGATATCTCACTATGGAGCCAGTCGAATAATGTGGGGAAGGTGAATTCATAGACCCACTGATAATTTAAATTGATCATATACTTTTAATAGTGTCTGTTTGTAGAAAAAGTGTTGAATCATCATAGAAACCCCAGCAACAGTTGCATGTGCTCCTCACTGAAAAGAGATCTAATATTGAACATAGAAATAACACAATCCCTTCATTCTCTGGTTCGAACACTATTGCCATGGATTAATTATGCTCTGAACTTGTCTGCAGTGACTTTCCCTATGTTGTTCCTGAATGTGGCTACAAAGGAGGAAGGGATGCGATTTCTCATGTCGCAAGCAAGATACCTGTTTCCCAGTCAGATTTGGAATGGATCTTGGGGAAAACAGTGAGCCAACTATTCCAAGGTGCATGGGCTACTCCATGATCACTGTAGATGATAGGACAATGTATTCCAGAGCAATATACCAGGGAATATTTGTTCTATTTTCCAGTGTTACATGTACTCTCTCTGTTTCAAATAACTAGATGATACCCTTTGCATTGCTACTAATATCTTAGAGCAACTCAAAGAGACTATTCAAATCCTTTCTAAATATTAGGAATAGCAATTCTAGTAAAAAAAACTATTCTCCAGCAGCTTCTGTAAATGGTTATTCAGGGTGCGTGGCTAGACCATGGTGACATGGTTGGGCCGGTTGGGTCAGTGGGCCCTGGAGGTAGCATGGTCCAGAGAGGAGGGCGAGCTGGACTAGAGGGTGTAGCAAAAGATTTTTTAATTAACACAGTACTACATAGACACTCATACACGTTCACTCATATGAATGAACACAAACACTACGCCTATGAGTACCTTTGAAGACTAGACTGATATATCCTCGAGACAACATTGATAGGATGAAACAGTGTTTTTGTCTCACAGAAAAACAATCAAAACAGCATCAGCCGTGACTTATCAGCCAAAAAACGGCAAAACGAACATGCCGAAGTTGTCAATGAAAACTTCACCTACCAATGAAAGCACAATGTCATTATATTCCAAAATATTTGCTTCCACGGGGAGTCAAACATAGGTTATCACGTATGACTAGGGCTCCTGTAACTACCAGGCTACATGCCCTTTCGCGCACGGTGAGAGGTGAGCAGGCTGGTTGTCGTTGTTGTCCACATAGGGCGCAAGGTTGAGTGTTGGGTTGGCTGAGCTGGTGTGGCTGGCTGGCCGAGGGGGAGGCGAATGTTGGCCCAATCAGACGACTTGGCCTTTTGGATGAGGGGCAGCCAGAGCTGGCTGAGGATTTTTCCTTTTTCTCAAAGGAGATTTTTGATAAAATCAACTCCAGCTAAAACCAAACAACACCAATCATACTTGTATGTGAAATAAGATATAAAAATGTATGTGAAGCGGTCTTGCTTGAATTTGAGCGCGGTGTGAACTCTACCAAATTTAATTTATTCAAAAAAAAAACAATTTTGTTTCAAAATATCTTGTCACGGCTTGAATTGGTCAATGGTGTGGCAAGAGGTTTGTGGTTGCAAAATGTTTTTGAAGTAGCGATTTTGAATTGGGGGTGAGAAAGGGGAAGATGTTGACGTGTGTTGACCTAACCTTTACATGCACACATATTCAAGCAAAAAATTTTAGAGCTCATTTTTTTAATACATAAAAACCTGGTATGATATCAATAGAATCATCTTAGATGCTCTTAACCACCCAAAATGGAAGGGAAATAATACACAAGAGAATTTATATAGGTATTAATCTTTTATTTCTCGTTTGATATTCCATAAATATAGTATAGTAGACTAAGTATCATTTTGATTTTTTGCTAAAAAAAGTATCATTTCAATAGTGCCAGCCTTGCACAAGCGAGGGATGTAGAATCACACATTCAAACTTTCTTTAGAACGTGGGATTTTTTTTCCTACACTTTTTTTCTATAAAAATAAATTGATTTCTATACAAATCCTAAAAAATCTTGCGTTTTAAAGGGGCCTTCAATAATTGTGTGAGCACAAGCTGCATATACTCAGATATTATTAAATATATGATTTACTTACGCATTTAGTACTATATTATATACTCCCTCCATCCTAAAATATATATAGTGTGTTATGACCTTTAAAATTTATATTGGAATATAATGTATTCTACATAGTGTGTCTATGTTTAGATTTGACAAATTTGTTAAAAATAAAATAATAATTTGAGGAGAAACTTTATAGTTAGGTTTAATCCATGGGTACATGCCTCCTTTAGTCCTTTTTAGTATTTTCCTTAAGTTGCCTTAAAATTTTTAGAATGCACTATATTACAGGTGAGGGTAGTATGTAGTAGAAGAGATCGATAATAGCTGGTTTCCTTACACATATATTTACCTTTACTTTTTTTTCTCTATGTATAGGACAGGAAATACCATTCCAACCTACATCAATTATGATGAGATTTCACATTGGCACGAAGAGAGACGTGGGAAAATATCCAACTTTACATACTTAAATGGTGGATATTTCAAAATTTGGGATGCATAAGACTTGGCTATATGCCTGTATATGTATATTTTGCTATAGAATGAACCTATGGCCCTTCATGGTCTTAGACCCTTTTTGATCCACCTCCTGCTATAATAATAAGATTATATAATTATTTTTTATCCAAAATGGGATTGGCTATATGATAGATCATTATAATCAAACCTCTTTATTACCATAATCTTATAATCCAAATGAAATAATGTTAAGGGATTATTTTTATTGAAAGTCAAACTTGCTCCTATTTAATTATATTGTCCAACTTCCAAACTATAAAGGATAAAATAAGAATTTCTCACTTTAACCAACCATAATCAATCATCATAATACATTAAACAAACACTTTGATTGTTATAATTCATAATCCCGATTATAATAATCTTACATATTCTAGATTATAATAATGGAGTCATGATCCAAACAATCTCTTAGAGCATGTACAAGAGTCTCCAAAACTCACTCTCATTCTTGTTTTTTAGAAAGATCAACTAAGAAAAAACTCTCCAATAGTTTCTTATCTTAACTACTCTCAACCTTTCAGCACTTTAGAAAATTGATCCAATCATGTCGCGTGCGTATCCAATCTGTTGATCTGTAGGTTTAAGGACGTTAGAAATATAAGGGGAAAAGACATGGTTCTTAATAGGAATATACAAGAGACAAATAAAGAATAAAATTGGCTAAAGTAGATTTAAAAATAGTCTAGAGTTCCTAATAGAAAATTATCCTTTAGCTTTATAGGAGTGAGATATTAAAATACTTGGAGAAAGCCAATAAATATGCTTAGTACTTTTTAACAAAAAAACTCATTTTTTTTGTTGGGGGGGCCTTACATTGCATTTACTTCTACGTGTGCATTATTATTATTACTCCCTCCATACCTATATTAGATGACGTTTATGACATAATTATGTTTACTAAGGAGTCATTAATTAGAGGATATTTTCCCCTCTTTGCCCTTATTAAATAGTTTTGCAGGTGTTCAATGGACAAGAAGAATTCATACCTATGTTGGTGAGCCTGTCACATCCCAAGGCTGCTATGCAGGGTTCGAGTCCTTCTAGAGTCGCGAGTAGCAATTATTACGGGTGAAGACATCAATTTCTGCACAACTTTTGCTTCGCTTGACTTAACGTCATTAATTACGGGGCGGTTATGGGCAGTGGAAGAGTCGCGAGCAGCAATTATTACGGGTGAAGACGTCAATTTCTGCACAATTTTTGCTTCGCTTGACTTAATGTCATTAATTACGGGGCGGTGATGGGCAGTGGAAGAGTTGTGAGCAGCAATTATTACGGGTGAAGACGTCAATTTTTGCGAAACTGATCAAGACGCCCAAGACGCCCAGAACGTAGCAGTAGTTATTACGGGTGAAACCGAGCAATCACGTCTTTATTTACTCTGTGGCTAGCAACGCCAATTTTTGCGAAACTGATCGAGACGCCCACAACGTCAAATAAAACAGGTATGCAGGGAGTACTTATAAACCACACCTATTTATACTATGAACGTAAGGAATTTCCTCCTAGCTGCACAATTTTTGCTTCGCTTGACTTAACTCCATTAATTATGGAGCGATGATGGGCAGTGATCGAGACGCCCAGAACGTGAAGCCGAGCAATCGCATCTGTATTTTACTCTGTGGCTAGCAACGCCAATTTTTACGAAACTGGTCGAGACGCCCAGAACGTCGAATAAAACAGGTATGGAGGGAGTACTTATAAACCATACCTATTTATACTATGAACATAAGGAATTTCCTCCTAGCTGCACAATTTTTGCTTCACTTGACTTAACACCATTAATTACGGGACCGCGATGGGCAGTGGAGGAGTCACGAACATCAGTTATTACGGGTCAAGCCGAGCAGTCACGAGGGGCAATCGCGTCTGTATTTTACTCTGTGGCTAGCGGCCTCAATTTTTACGAAACTGATCGAGACGCCCTTAACGTCAAACAAAACAAGTATGGAGGGAGTACGTACACTAGTACAAAATCTGACTATGCAGACGGTTTGGAACGCATTTCTACAGACGTTTTCCCGAACCGCCGGCGTTTGAGAACCGCCTGTAGAAAGTCATTTCCACAAGCGGTTCTCTTAGTTACACAGGCAGCTCACTAAGAACCGCTTGTGGAAATGGTTTTCCAGCTTTAATTTTTTGGTATTTTATATATATTATTGTATTATTTAATATATACATATATATTGTTATTGAAACTAATTAACCCTATTGGATGGTGTTCAAATATATAGCAACATGTAAATTAAATATCTCATACATAGATTTCTTTCTTCAAAGTACCATGCTCGTAATAAAGTTATAAGTGTATGACATATTATATACATGAGTCTCACACTCACACACATAAAGTTACAGGTCTATATACATCAAGAGTTTGGACTTGTCCTCTAAAAACCGGACCGAGTAAGATTTAGGTTATAAACCTCTGTTAGCTCTTCGTACTCGGGCTTGGCTAATTCACTCTCATAATCATGATATTTCCCTACACTTGAGATGACTTGTTTGATGAGGAAAAGGCACACGTCCTCAACTATGGTGTACAATGTCTTTTCGTTGATGGTCGTCGCCTTGACTTTTTTCTTGGAAGGTTTCTTCATAGTTGTTGTGTCTCCTCCTCTCATGTGCTCGCACACGTAGTATCCACACAGGATAGATCCCGGTGGTTGCTTGTGGCACTATAAAACATAAAATTATAGTGGTTCTTTATAGATGCTCGCACACGTAGTATATCCACATAGTACATGTATGATATGTATTCATAAGAGTAAGTTTTCATACTTACCGGCCAGTCATATATAACTTCCAATGGCTCCTTTTCTTTTTTCTTCGATTCAACCTTTCCACCGTGCATTATATAAAACCGTCATGCCCTACGAACTCGAATACAATCACCATGTTAATTATTCTTAAAATCTCATAATGCAAAAGTATACGTGCATATTTCAACTTACATCTCTAGCATCTCAATGAAATGTCCATAGCTTGATGTTGGGTAATTTGCAGAGTCTAAAACCACCACCCTTCCTTTTTTAGGATAAATGATGACACAGATCCAGTGGTCCCTGCATGAATCAAATTCATGATATATTTGTGCATTGAAATATTATGTAGTTTGATCACCCAAAGTTATACGCTGTCACTACCCAAACTCATGTACTTACCCAAAGTTGTACGGTGCCATTATCGATTTTCTGTCTTGATACTTTTTCATACACTTTGAAATGTAGAAATAGTACTTGGCATCAAATTTAAACTACAAACTTTTCTTTTTGTTGGCCCGTGCTTGACCTTCTAAGCCTCTTAAATCGTCGTTGTCTTCCCTGATTCTGAATGTGTGCCTTTCTTCGCATATATCAATTGAGTTCAGATAGGCAATCCTTTCCTCGGCAAAACAATCGAGGTCCGTACCGTAAGCCTGCTCCTGCTCATCAAATAGCATTCTACAAGGCACATGCATATATCAGATATTGAACATTTCCAACTACAATGCATGTATAATTATGTAACACTTACAATGCAAACGTCGTTATTATCTGCACGTCTAGTCTCTCGAGGTTCATCATCAACCAAATGTCTTCAAAGCTAATCATGCACAGATTATGATCACTCGTCGTACAAAGGCTCTTTTGCTGCCTTCATCAGGGCCTCTATACCTTTCTTGAAGAACATTGATGGATCTTCTGCATGACGACGCAACATTTCCTCTAGGAATTCTGCATCTTCTGTAGCCATATTATTTTGCATCACATCAGTTCCCACGCCTTCAATTCCTCCAGCGAAACCATGATCAGGACCATCGGTGACAGGTTGTTGTGTCTCGTGTACTAACTAAAACCTACCGTCAACAAACATATCTGGACCATCGGCGTCGATATTTGCACGGCTAACAGTTGTATAAGGCACAGAGCTGTCACACCCGGTTCAGAAAAGAGACCGAATGCATAATACATGTGTGCCAGGATCGAGAATTACACACATATATCGACGTCATCAATGATACATAGCACAATGTTCGAAACAAAAGCTTAAACGAATATAAAAGAGTACTTTATTACAAGCCTTGATCAAAGTCTAGCGGAAAGGTAAAACGAACTAAGTCGACGCGAAGCTGGAGCCATCTCGCCACAGGAACGTCGACGACAGTGACACACGAGCCTAACACCCGTCGATGTCCTCGGGGAACTCCTCATCCCAGTCTTGATCTTCTACCCAGCCTTTATGTGATTATAGCAAGGGTGAGTCCATGTCGAACTCAACAAGTACAGACGGAAAGTAAATGACATTGCGAACACATGGTGGATAAGTACCCATGTATGTTCAGTTTTGATGATGAGTGATTGACCAACACGTGAGTGTTTCAGTTTGAGTGACTTAACCTAACCTCTGCGAAAGCAGAAACATGTGCTTGTCTATTGGCTTGTGGTGTGCAGGTGCTATGCCTAGTGACAGTGGTCAATGGCGTGGAGAAGGTCGGGTAGAGGTTTGCCGTGCCGATGAACTAAGAGCGGTGAAGGGCGGAAGCGGGGCTCGGACTGAGGGACCATGGGCGCCGGCGGACTAGCTGTGGTGGCTAGTACTTGGCACCGGCAAGTGCGAGAAGACATGGAGGTAGACCGAGTCCGTCGAGTCAAGACGGTGGATGCGCGAGTCGAGTGGAGGCTCAGGGGATTCGGAGTCCGACCGGGCGAAGACAAGGTGGCTCGCGTTGAGTGGTTTGGTGGTTTGGGCCTCAAAACTGTCCGCTTCGGTTTCCGAGTTTGGGCCGCAAAACTCGGGGTTCGGTAGTTGAGCCCAAAGCTACCGGTGGCGGGTTTCCTGGGTTTGGGCCTCAAAACCTAGGCGGAGCTTCCGAGAAAGCGGGGATGGCATGTGGCGGAATCCTGGAGGTTGCGTCGAGGCGACGGCAACTCTCGACAGGAAGCGGGGCCGTCCATTCAAATCGAGGAAGATATTTTTCGGAGCTTGGACTGCAATGCTTAGGCTAGGTAGTTCACTCATGTATCTAGGGGGGTCCTTGGGAAATAGCCAAAGCCCCGTTAAATAGAGGATGAAGGGGTATCCTCATTCTCATCTCTTGCATTACTCTCTCTCCCACCTATTCCTAAGTTTTCCCTTCCCTAGCTTCTTCTTGCTTGAGATCCACCGTGTCACCGGTGTAAGAACTTGTGATTGTTGCGAGGAATCGGAGGCCGTAACCTCCGTAAGCCATGGTGGCTTTCCTTTTGTGATCGTGTCCACGTTTTGCTTGTGTTCTTGCCGTTTTGCTTTTGCTCTCTCTTTTTCCCGAGATGGTTTCTCTTTGTTGAGAGTAGCTTTGCAAAATCGACTTGAACCAAGTTGTTCGTAATCATGAGGAGCTTCTTTGCACTAAAGGAATTCTCCTCAAACCTCACAAGTGCGTAGATCGGGCGTTTTCTTTGTGGCGTTCTTCATTTTCCTCTTTCTCCCCCAAATCCGAGTGTTCTCGTTTATTCTCTCCAAATTGAGCGATGATTTCTTCGGGATAGCTCCCCAACTGCACTAGGATCATGCCTACAAAGTTTGGTTGCAGTTGGTGATCATTTGGTTGAGTTTTGAGAAGATTTGGCGGAGTGAAAATGATTTTTGTGAAGAACAGTTTTCTGCTGAAAGCGTTGGACCACCTTCCCCCTAAGCTTCGGACCAAGGCAAGTGGTCTGGTTGTCGTGATTTTTCCTGTGTCAAACAGCGAGGGGCGTCGGACCACCCTCTGGACTACTTGGCGTTTGAGCTCCGGACCTTTGACAAGTGGTCCGGTGGCTCTGCTGAGTTTTCCTACCACGCGTCGGACCACTCTCCTTGGTCCGACGAGGTAGTCTGGTGGTCTGGTCCGGAGGTCGGGTCCTTACTGGACTTTTTTGGGCGAAGGAAGAAGTGAGCACCGGACCACCCTCCTTGGTCCGGAGGTGACGTCGGTCTGGTCCGGAGCCCCTAGTCCGGAGGTCAGTTGCTCACTGTGTTGCTTTGTTTCGGTTGGACAGAGCGTCGGACCTGAGCTCCGGACTACTCGCTATAGTCCGGTGGCTCAGTTCCATCTGGTCCTGAGCCTCTGTGGCAGAACCGCCCAAATTATAAGAGATCAAGAATCAAAGTAGCCGATTTAACGACCACTTTAAACACTTGTGCCCCTATAATTCCGGTAGTTCGGAAATCTCGAAGGATTTCTAACAATCGTATCTCCAACAAGATCGCGCAAACTCAGGTATGCACATTCAAATGAACCAACAATTAAACGAAATGATTGAAGTACGAAATAAAGTTATTACAACACTTTGTTCCAAATAAAGTAGTACTCACGCCACAACACATGTGACCAAATAAAACATTGTTTTATAACTTGAACCCAAAGTTTCACTCCACACTAGTACCATTAATAAATAGGGGTGCCCACGAGATCACGTCCAACAACAACAAAAGATGAGCTCGTAGAAGACCTTGCCCAAAGCCTACTCCTCTTCTCCTTCGATAGGATAAAGACAGTGCTTACAATAGCCAAAGTATACTTGGTCATCTGCAACAAACGGGATAAACCCTGAGTACGGGAATGTACTCAGCTAGACTTACCCGTCTAACTGAAAATAAAGACTCCAAGGATATGCATGGTTATTTATGTGGATCTGGATAAACTTTGCTTTTGCGGAATGCGAGAAAGTTGAAACAACTAAGATTATAAGAGAGCAGCCATTTTCCATCCTATTATTTATCTCTAGGTTTTGCACCTGTACTAGAGCACTCACTTGATCTAATCAAACAATATAATAATACCATATCCAGTTCATTTGTCCATATTTTAGTAGAACCATTATCGATGTCACATGGAGTTGTACCGTGGTGAACCTCAGCATAATCCCCCACTATCCGGTGGGAGGCGGCGACTCGAATCGATATACAACCAGCTGGCAAGATTACCTTTAACACACGCCCACATTTTCCCCGTCGGGTCCATGCATTGGGTTACCGCTCAACAAAGTCCAGGTAGTACCGCCGCGATCTCAGAGTAACCCACCCAATTGGAGAAATCAATTGGCCACCACAGGGCAGGTCGTATCTCCAAACTAGAGGGTGCCAGAAGTAGGCTGAGAGTCAGCCCGGACAGTGTTTACTCGGCTTCGGGGTCGATACTCGCAACGGCCCCTATGTGAAAGGGCGCATTCAAAGATGTAAGAGGGCCACCATCGTATACAAACCTATACGATCCAACGGACGGACTGCCCCCAAGTCTAAACCACTTAGTGCACTTGCCTTCCAGTTGACCGCATTTCATTACTACCATTGGTTCTTTCCCACGAAAGCAAAATATAGACAACCGTGATAGGTATTACCCCCATGGGATAATACTATAACTATAAAAGTACCCATTTGATCTAAGCATGCTAAGTGGTTGCTTTTACTTTTAATTAGCAGGTTAATAAGGTAGGTAATTCAATAGTCAAGGAGGGTAATGCATCAATTGGGATTCATTAACTCCTATAACACCTAATGCATCACAATATAAAAACTCAAGAAGATTCAATTGTAAATACTGGGAGACTTAAGGATGCTCCGGGGCTTTCCTTGAGTGAAGGTGGAGGGTTGGTGGTCAGGGCACTCGGGAAGGTTAGTGTCGAGCTCGTGGTACTCCTCGTTCAGCTCCTGCACCTCTTGGACTCCTTCCTCTGGAAGTGGCACCTGGGGTTCCTCTACTGATCCTGGATGTGTGCAATGCATATAAACAAACTTGATGGTACAGGGATGATGCTTGAAAAAGAATTAGACATTCAAAGATTGCTTTTAAAATTAACCTAAGTATTCATGCTAATTCCACTTTACACAGCAAGCCTAATAAAAACTGTTCAGAAAAATCTACAAAAATTACAGAGGACAGAACAAGCCTACTGGATGCTACTACAGAAAAATTACTTAAAGTAAAGCTACCAGCTAACAGATACAAAAAGATGAATTTAAATGCAGAAAAAGCAGTTAGAACTAGACCTACTGTCTAACAGGGTGAAACATGTTATATCTTATTTTTAACAGGTTCTTTACTTGGAAACATATTTATCCAGAAAGTTCCATGATCAACACTACTAGATTATTTTCTATAGGAATTTCCAAAGGAAACCCTAGAAAAGAACACTTGAACTACAAGTATCTTTTCTGCCCTACAACATACCACATATATATTTTTCCTAGACAGGTCATGGTATACAGAGACTACACAAAAAGTTTCATGATTTATCTATGCACAGATTTTACCACAGGAATTAATCTAAGAAAATAGCAGAAACACATTTTAATAGGTAATAAATAAAATTTACACAGAAACATGGCATGTTATATTTTTCCTAGCTTCTACACAGGATAACAAAGCTAGCATAGAAACTTCACATTTTATTTGACCATTTCAAGTAGGAACACAATTAATTTTGATAAATGCAGAAAAGAACTATTTAAACATTAGTACTGAAGACATTCTCCAAAACTTACTTTTATATTTTTAACAGAAAGATCTACATTTATAGAGTCTAACAAAATTGATTTCACCAAATTAGGATTTACCAAACTCCAGATATGAAATAAACAAGCATTATCACATTTACTGAAAATGGAAAAAGGAAATGCATCCACTGAATTCGGCCCATGGTGAACAGTGTTGGGCTCGGCCCAGTGCACGCGAGAGGGTGGACTGACAGGCGGGACCCGTAGTCAACGCAGGGTCCACCTGGCAGTGAGCCAGGGTAGAGCACCTGCGCTGACCGGCGCATTCTCGCCGGCGGCGAGCTCGTCGGCGGTGGTGCGGTGCTTGGCATGCTCGGGGTGACGACGCGAAGCGTTTGGTGGTGTTGGATGAACCAGCGCGGCCGTGAAAATGGCCGACAACGTGCAGCAGTGGCGGTGCGGTGCGGCGGTGTTGCCCGGCGAGCGGGTGCGTGAGCACCACGGTGATGCGGTGAGTGCAGCGCAAGTGTTGGTTGGGCCGGAGGAGCTCCGAGGAGGTCCGGCCACGTGCGAGCTCCGCGGCGGCGGCAATGGTGCACGGCCAATGGTGCTGTGCCGTTCCAGTGCGCAAGGGTGCTGGCGGAAGGGTGTTCTCACCTCTACTACCTCCGGTGAAGCTTCCACGAAGATGGAGGCGACGGAGGTGGTCAGAGGAGAGGTGAACGCGGTTCGGTCGTTGCAGTGGTGACTGCGGGCCGAGGAACGGCGGCGGCGTTCCAGCAACGGTGGAGCTCGGCTGGCGAACGCGAGGCGAGGAGGGCGTCTACGAAGCGAAGGCGAGGCGGTGTGCGAGGTGGATCGGGCAGAGGCGCTCGGACGGTGGCGAACGGGTGAAGCGGTGCTTGCGGTCGCGCTGTCCTCTGGCGTGGCGAGAGCGAGAGCAAAGCGAGCGATAGCGAGCGGGGCAGTGCGAATGCGAGTGCGTGGGGGTGCAAGAGGGTGTATGTCCCCCTTGGCTTGGTCGTGGCCGAGCGGCGCGGCCGGTGGGAGCCCTGACATGACGACGCGGCGGACCGAGTGGCAGAGCGGGTGCAGCGGCACTGCCGGTCTGCGGCACGCGGTTGTTGGGCGAGCAGGATACACCCTTGGTCGTGGCGCCGTTAGCGCGGATTCACGTTTAATGGCGAGCGGGACGGGGCGAGGTCCGGTCGGGGCGCTGGCGTGTGCGGCACCGGCGACGTGATGGTGCGGCGCTGTCCGCGGCGCGGCCAGAGGCGGGGAGTGGGTGCGGCGCTTGGTCGGCACAGTGCCGCAGTGTGCGACGCATGGCGAGTGGCGCAGAGCGGCTGTCGGCGTCGGCGGGCAGGCATCGCCGGCCACGTGGCGGCGACGCCGGCGTACGGCGCGGCCGGTGGTCGGGTGCGGGTGCGCGCGCGTGAGCTGCGTGTGCGCGGTGGCTCGCAGGTGCGAGCGTGGGCGTGGGCTGGCGCAAGGCCGAGCGGGCCGAAAGGCTGGCGCCGGCCCATTCCAGCTCTGCTTTCCTTTTCCATTTTCTTTCCATTTGTTTCAACCTGAAAATGATTTAAAAACTGTTTCGATAAGACAAAACTAGGATTTGAAACTTAAACCAAAGTTGCTCAGAATAAAATGCTCTACATTTTTCATGTAGGTCTCATTTTCTAAAAACCATTAATTTACAGGGTTCTAGATTAAAAACCAACTAAGCCATTTTAGGAAAAGAATTACTTTTATTCTTAACAAATAAACTAAGCTTAATTAGGCAGGGCAATTAATTATAAAGCACACCATTCTTTATTCTAAACATAGCAAAGTTATTTAAACATGTTAATCAAGAGTAGAGCACAAAACACCTATTCAATTCTAGTGTGAAGAATATAACCAAACACACATGAAATGATGACATAAACAAACATGAATGCAATGAAATGCTTATGCTTAGTGGCTAATGATGATCCTAATGCAAAACTTGACACAGGATGTCACAGCCTCTGTCTGGTTGCAGTTTTCGCCTATTTTTCTTAGGTTCTTGTCTCTTTTTCTGAGGGGTTGAGAACCTGTGTTTTGGGGTTTCTGGTGATTTTCCTCCACTGCCGTTGAGCACCTAGCAACTGGGTTTTGTTTTTGGGAAGAGTGGCCCGAACATTTCGAGAGAAATTTGAGGCTCCCATTCACCCCCCCCCTCTGGTCGCCGTTCTCGGTCCTTCAGACATGCAAGGCTTAACAAGGTAAAGCTAACTCGGTTGACTAAGTTTAGCATTTTAGTTGACATCTTTTATTAATACAACCTATGTACTAAAAGTAGTTAAGAGAACCCATCCCAGTGATTAAAAGGTAAGATCATTATTATAGAGCACCATGCCAGAAGTAGCAACTTCGGCACCACCACGGAGTAGCAACTCCGCATCTCATCAGCAACAGGGATAGCAATCCCAACACTCGAGGTAGCAACCTCGAGCTCTCATGGGTAACCAACCACAAACTCTTCACCACCATCCAACCATGATCTCTCTCAAGCCAGAAATAAGTTGAGCAAAGAATGACTCTATCCGTGTGAGGATCCATGCCGCTCTTGACTGTGAGCGCGACTGATATATCAGATTTACTCTGCAGAGGTGTGCACTTTCACTCCAAGTCGTGGTTGCCCTTTCGCCCGAGGTAGCTAGCCTCTTAACCCTCTACCTAGGAAGGTCGGTAGGGTCCACTACGAGACCTTTCGTAGGGTCCAACTAATAGGATGCAACCCATAGGGTTTGGCTCACGCGCCGGAAGCCGTCCCCATAGCCATGGAACCCGGTCGACCGCAACTTAATATTCATTACATGGGCTACTCCCCTACACCTACCTGGTAAGCCACACCCTACTAGTGGTTGTCCTATTATTTAGTCAAGCCAGAGCCATATAGCTTGAAGCTGCACGGATGTCCTAGGTGGCTGCTCCACAAACCGGCTCTCAGGAGAGAAGATACGAGTACCCGGTAACACCAGTCTCACACCAATACTCGTTCCCCTTTGAACCAACTAAATCCAACTGTACGAGAGATCACATCATCACCATGTTTCATCAACCATTGATTCACTTTTATTAGCAGTTAACAGGTTTAGATTTGCCAACATATGCTAAAGTGGGTGAAGCGACTAAGCATAGCTACTTTAAGTTGATAAAAGGTAAACCCCAGGTGAGAAAGGAAGGTACAACAATCCTATTCATGATCTAGGGTTTCACAGGTTTAGACACATGCATGAAAAGTAAGGTGCATTAATGTAAGTAGGTACAATATGATCAAATGGTGTCTGCACTTGCCTTGGTCAAGCTCGGGCTGGTCGAACTGCTCAAGGTCCTGCTCCTCTTCCTTCACCGAAGGATCGCGCTCTAACCGCAACAATCATCACACATAGGAGCAAATCATGCAAGCAAACAAACTTAAATAAGAAACAGTACACCACAGTGAACAACAGAGGTAAACAACAGCATAGAATTAATCTAGACGATGATACGAATCTATAGGAACTTGAACCACTAAAAACGGAGTTAGAACGGGCAAGATATGAGCTAAAGAAGGTCAGTGGCAAAATTGTAATTAGATAGATCTATTTTCGAATTAATTTAAAACAGAACTTCGGATTAAACCGAATAGATCTGGATGACGGGTTAATTACGAAAAACTGCAGGGTCTCTTTAACAAGAATACTCGCGAAGGGGTATGGAGGGCTCTCGGCCGCTGGATCTGAGATGTCCGGCCAAGATTAGATCGGGGGAGGGAGAAAACAGAGAGGAGGAGGCGCTCGGTCAGGACAGAGGGAGTCCACGGCGGCTCCATGGCCGGCGGCGAGGAGCTTGCCGGCGTTAATCAATCCGGCGTTCCCGGGCGCCAAACGCCACACGGAAAGAACCGAGAGAGAGAGGGGAAAACCGCGGACTCACCCAGAGGCTTCCCACAGGTAGAGACGAAGCAGAGGCGGACAACGGTGTTGCGGGACGGCTCTGGTTTCTTGCAAACGATGGCGAGAGCAGGTGAGCCTCCAACGCATCAAAGAAGAGAGGGAGAGGGGTCACAGCTGCGTCGCGAAGCCGACGCGACCCTTACCGAGGTGCTCCGCGGGGGCCGATCGTCGCGGCGACGGAACGAGCGGCGACGACAGAGCTCTGTTTCGGCCGACGAGCGAGCGGAGCAGCGCGAAGGCGAGGCGCGAGGCGGCTAGGGTTCGGAATGGCGGTGCAGACTGCAGGTTGTCCTCTTTATAGCTCGGCGAACTTCGAGCTACGCGCAGCGCGTGACGCGGAGCAGAGGCGGCACGGCGCGCGACTTGCGCGCGTTTTGTTGGAGAAGACGAACGCGACGGTTGACGTGCGGGGCTAGGCCGTTAGCGGCTGCGGCGCGAGCTGGGCCGGCAAAGTGCGTGCGCGGGTTGCTGACAGGTCCTAGATGGCTAGAGGGGGGTGAATAGCCTAATAAAATTCTACAAATCAGTAGAGCAAAAGGTTAGATAACACTTAAGCGAAGCTTTTTGCTCTAGCTCTACTTGGGGTACAAAGCCACCTATCCAATGCAATTCTAGTTAGCTAAGTTCTTACAATCAATAGCAAGAAACTAAAGCACTTAGCACATGCTAGTAAGAACAACTACTAGAGAAGCTAACTAGCAAGCTAACTAGACAAGATATGAAGGAATATAAATACAAGAGAGGAGGTGATTGATATACCAATGCCTTGTGATAGGAGGATGTCAATGTAGAGAGCCAATCACAAAGGACACCAAAGAATAGCCGGGAGACAAGATGACAATCGATTTTTCTCCCGAGGTTCACTTGGTTGCCACCAAGCTAGTCCCCGTTGTGTCGACTACTCAAGTGGTGATTCGGTGGCTAATAGGCAATGACAAGCCTAGACCACTAACTCGGACACCACACGAATCCACCCAAATGAGAGTAACTCAATGACACGAGCAATCCACTAGAGTTACCCTTTGGCTCTCCGCCGAGGTGGGTACAGGCCCTCTCACAATCACCGAAGTCGGCCGCAAACAATCACCAATTGCGCC
>CM039131.1:23010352-23029135 GCA_022036555.1 Microstegium vimineum
AATTGGCTTGCTACCGCTTTCTAACTAGGACACACAAACGGTAGGCACTAGGAGGTTAATTGGCTCTTGATAGGTTTAATTCTTGTCTAGAAATTAAAAAGAGCCCAATTCACCCCCCTCTTGGGCATCTTGATCCTTTCAATTGGTATCAGAGCAAGGTTTGCTCTAAATTAGGCTTCACTGCCTTGAGCAAGATGTCCCATGGGGATGGACCACCTCCCATGTTCGATGGAGACGACTTTCCATATTGGAAAGTTCGTATGGAGGCCTATCTAGAGCACGTGGACGCTGGCGTGCTCAAAGCTGTCACAAAGGGGGGTTCCTACTTTGCGGAGGACCCTTACTTTGAGAAGCACAATGCCAAGGCGAAGAACATTCTTTTTCGTGGCATTTGCAAGGATGTCTTCAACCGAGTGCGTAACGCCAAAGACGCATTTGAGTTGTGGACCACTATTTGTGCTCTTCATGAAGGCACAAAGAGTGAGCACGAGGAACGCATCACTTGGCCATGGCTAAGCTCAATTCTTTTTCTATGCTTGGAAATGAAAATGCTAATGAGATGTACTCACGTCTTAACATTCTTGTAGAAGAATTGAATGGGCTCGGTCTCAACCAAATGGCACCGACCGATGTGGTGCGCAAGATTCTTTGTGTCTTGCCCATTGAGAAGTATGGCCACATCGTCACCGTTCTTCACCAAGGAGACCTCTCCGCCGCTACACCAACACAAGTCTTGGGCAAGATCAATGTGACGGGTTATGAGGTTGCTATGCTAGCTAGAAAACAAAATTTTTCTACCCCATAAACCAGGAACTAGTGCTAGTTATAGATCACGGGGTTACCACTAGACGTGCAGGTGCAGGGGAAGCGACTTGATGTAGTCGTGCGCGTCGCAGCAGTGTCGTGCAGTTGCGAGGTCGTCCGTCTCAACGTCTCTTACTTGTGGTACATCCTTGTGCTCCAGATGCAGCACCTCCGAGGAATCCCACACGTGCAGGGAAGAACTCTGGACTGCTAGGTCCGCGAGGAGTACTAGGCGCGAGCGTGGGGAGGGCGACGGCGGCTGCCAAAGGACGTGAGTCTAACTCGCCCCGCGCCTCCCCTTGCTTATATAGGCGTCCTAATGAGCTCCCACGTTGGAGGCCCATTAGCAACCCTAAACCTAGTCTAGGCTTCCAGCCCCTTAAGCGTGCGACGCTATGGGCTCACGCACACATAGACATGGCCCAAGTACTCTTACTCGACCAATAGTTGATAGCGGCCTCTAGCAAGGCGTGTCAACTCCTATGCATACACTACGATTATATCAGATGAACCACCACAATACAATATACATGTTACTCCTTTGTCTTATGATATTTGGTCCAACTCGTGGGTTAACACTTAACCCAAGCACGTCCATGCATTTCATGATCTAATCATTTGAGTGATCCAGTGATATCTTTCTCATATGGAGAGTGGCATATTCCATTTTGATTGACTATGTCTCACAGCATGTTTCCTGACAAACCCAAAAGCTACCTTTATAACTACCCAGTCACAGAGTAGCGTTTGGTAGTCTCTAAGTAGGTCGTTTCACATCTTGAGTACATACGATAATCTCAGGTCTAAGGACATAACGTACATGATGTGTATAGAGACAATCTCATGTCGGGTCTGTCCAGCTCCATGTCATACATGTGCCCACATTATTAGCTTGACATCTCATGTCCATGACTTGTGAAACATAGTCATCAACTAATAATGTGCTGATCTAATATTCATGTGCATTCTTGCATGAACTCCAATCAGAGACAACTTTTATAATAACCATACAAGTAAAAGAGTTTCACAAGCAATTCACATAATTGCTAATCGATACAAGTTGTCTTTAATGGATATTCATAACATGTCATGGATACAAGGAATACATGACCTCTATGATTACCTCTAGGGCATATTCCCAACACAATGCCCATGAAATGTACATGAAGATTGGTGGTGGTGGCTCTTCTTCATCCTCCAAGAAGAAAGAAAAAGAGAAGGAGGAGAAGAAGGACTTGGCTCTCAAGGCTTCCTCTTTGGAGAAGTGCAAGATGCAATTTGTGTATGAGAGTGCAAGTGATGAAGAGGATGATGACGACCTCGCCCTCATGGTGAAGAAGACAACAAAGATGTTAAAGAGGCTAAACAAGAATGGAGTCAAGTTTGACTCAAAGAATAAGAAATTCTTCACAAGCTTTTCAAGGAAGCCTCTCTCCAAGATGGATTGCTACAATTGTGGCAAACTTGGACACTTGGCTCATGCTTGCCCCGAAGAGAAGAAAGACAAGTACAAGAACAAGAAATTCAACAACAAGTTCAAGTACAACAAGGGCAACAAAGATGAGTCAAGTGATGAGGAGAAGAAATATGAAAAGCCATTCAAGAAGAAGAAGAACTTCAACTTCCACAAGAAGAAGAAGGATGGCAAAGCCTACATTGTTGGTGATTGGCTCACCGACATTGAAGACACAAGTGACTCGTCCGGAGATGAGAGTGAAGATGAGAAGGTGGCCGCCTTGGTGATTGGGTCATCTACTCCACCGCCACCTCCTCCATCATCTCCGGGCTCATCCTCTACACACCTATGCCTCATGGATAAAGGTGACAAGAAGGTACAAAAAGAGGATAATGATGATGAGGCTAACTCTAGTGATGATAATGATGATGAGTTTGAGGCACCTTCCTATTATGAGCTAATTGTGATTTGCAACAAATACACCAAGCTCACTAGGAAGTACAAAACTAAAAGTGAAACACTAGAGAAAGCCAATGATAACTTGCATGCAAAACTCTCTCATCTAGCACTAGGGAGCTCAAAGCCTCACTCAAGCAAGCTAATGAGAAACATGATAAGCTTGAGAGGTCAACACAAGAGCTCCATACAAGATACAACTTTCTAAAAGATGACTACAACCAAGTTAGAAATGAACATGGCACACTTGTTGTTAAGCTAATGAATTGCTTACAAATGATCTTGCTACACATGTTGCTATTAACCCGGTTGTTAAGTGTCATATAGCTACTTCTTGTGGGGACTTGCTTGATGAAGTTGCTACTGAGCAAAATGCTAAGTGCAAGGGCAAGAAGGTAGTTGAGGCCGAAAAGTATGATGACTATGTGAAGATGAGGCAAGAGAACTCAAAGATCAAGGAAGAGCTAATCAACCTCAAGGCCAACAAGCCCTTCACCATCAACTCGGCCAAGCAAATGACAATGATGCAATCACCTTGATCAACTCTCTCAAAGAGGAAAATGCAAAGCTCAAGGTTGAGAAAATCAAGTTAGCAAGTGGAATGGAGAAGTTCACCAAGGGCCACAACCTTCAAAGTGAGCTCTTGATGAACACTATCATGAAGACCGACAAGTCTGGTATTGGGTTCAAGGAGAACCAACTCATGAAGGCCAAAGTCAAGATAGAAGCCATGAACTACTATAAGAACAAGGTCATGAGGAACAACTATGACACACCAAAGCCCAAGCCTAAGAAGTTCTTAGGATGTGGTCAAGAGGGTCACTTTGAGTTCAAATGCAAGACTCCACCTCCCAAGACCTTGCCCAAGCACACAAGGCCCTTTTCTCATGATGTACACTTCATCATCAACAAGGACCCCAAGGGTAGACCCCTAGTTGTGTTTCTCGGTCCTAAGATGAAGAACAAGCCCAAAGTGCTATGGGTTGCTAAGGAGTTGGTTTACAAGGCTATGAGACCTCGCCAAGTGTGGGTTCCCAAACAACAAGCTTAACTTCAAGTTGCTTGTGTGTAGGTGAACTACAAGACCGGTGGAAGTCATTGGGTGATTGATAGTGGGTGCACTCAACAAATGACCAGTGACTCCTGGATGTTCACCACATTTGAGAAAGATTGTGAAGGGCAAGACAAGATTACATTTGGGGACAATTCAAAGGGCAAAGTGCAAGGCCTAGGAAAAGTGGCAATCTCAAATGATCAATCAATATCAAATGTCTTGTTAGTGCAATCTCTAAGCTTCAACTTGCTTTCGGTTGGTCAACTATGTGATCTTGGTTTCCAATGTTTCTTCACTCCCAATGAGGTAGTTGTGACCAAGATTGAATATTCTTCATTGATATTCAAGGGGTTTCGGCACAACAATCTCTATCTAGTGGACTTCACCTCAAATGAAGCAAGTTTGCAAACATGTCTATTCTCCAAGAGCTCTTTAGGTTGGCTATGGCATAGAAGATTAGCACATGTGGGAATGTCAACCTTGAAGAAACTTGTCAAGAAGGAGATGGTTAGAGGTGTGAAGGATGTGGTGTTTGAGAAGGACAAGTTGTGTAGTGCATGTCAAGCCGGCAAGCAAGTGGCCAACACCCATCCCACCAAATCTTTCATGTCAACCTCAAGAGTCCTAGAGCTACTTCACATGGATTTATTTGTACCTACCACCTATGCTAGCCTTGGAGGCAATCTCTTTTGCTTGGTGGTAGTTGATGACTACTCTAGGTACACTTGGGTGTTATTTCTTCAAGACAAGGGAGAGACTCAATCAATATTCAAGAAGTTTGCAACTAGAGCTCAAAATGAGTTTGATGTGAAGATCAAGAAGATAAGAAGTGACAATGGGACCGAGTTTGTGAACACCAAGATTGAAGATTATTGTGATGAAGTTGGGATCAAGCATGAGGTGTCCGCCACCTATACCCCTCAACAAAATGGTGTAGTAGAGAGGAAGAACCGGACACTAATCACTCTTGCAAGATCAATGCTTGATGAGTACAAACCCCCGAGAAGTTTTGGGCCAAAGCAATCAACACCGCATGCTATGCAGCCAACCGGCTATTTTTCCAAAGGCTTCTCAAGAAGACCCCCCTATGAGCTTGTGAAAGGGAAGAAACCGGATATATCCTTCTTCCGAGTGTTTGGATGCAAAGTGTACATCTACAAGAAGCGTCAACACTTGGGCAAGTTCCAAAGGTGATGTGACATTGGTTTCTTACTTGGCTATTCACTTAAATCCAAGGCATATCGAGTATTTAACAAAGCCTCCGGCCTAGTTGAAGAAACATATGACTTGGAGTTTGATGAAACTAATGGCTCTCAAGAAGAGCATGAGAATCTTGATGATGTAGGTGATGAACCCTTGAGGGAGGCTAGGAAGAATATGCCCGTTGGTGCCATCAACCCACTAGAGGTGGAAGAAGTAGAAGATGATGCAAATCGAGTACCTTCTCCACCACACACGCCTCAAGTTGATGAAGAACAAGTGAGGGAAGCACAAGAAGATACCTTCATCCCTCAAGATCAAGCCGAGGCACAAGCTAGTGATGTTGATGCACCACAACCTCCTCCCCAAGTGATTGATAGAAGATCTACACCTATGCTTCAAGCTCATCCACAAGACCTTATCATAGGGAGTCCATCAAGGGGGGTAACAACTCGATCTAAACAGAGCATCACTCTTTTGTTTCCTTTCTAGTGTGGAGGATGCACTTGCGGATCCGGATTGGGTAAATGCCATGCATGAAGAGTTGAACAACTTCACCCGGAATGAAGTGTGGACACTAGTAGAAAAGCCCAAAGGAGCAAGAATCATTGGCACCAAGTGGGTGTTTAGGAACAAGCAAGATGATCAAGGAGTGGTTGTGAGGAACAAGGCAAGATTGGTGGCAAAGGGGTTCTCCCAAGTTGAAGGCTTGGATTTTGGGGAGACCTTTGCACCAGTTGCAAGACTAGAAGCCATTCGTATCCTTTTGGTATATGCTTCACAAAATGAAACTTTTTCAATGGATGTGAGGAGTGCTTTTCTAAATGATTTCATTAATGAACTTGTTTTTGTCTCACAACCTCCTAGGTTTGAAGACCCCAATTGTCCTAATCATGTGTATAGGTTGTCCAAGGCACTCTATGGATTTAAGCAAGCTCCAAGAGCTTGGTATGAGAGGCTAAGGGACTTCCTACTCAAGAAGGGCTTCAAGATCTGGAAAGTGGATACCACAATATTCACCAAGGTGCTAGATGGAGAGATCTTTGTTTGCCAAGTATATGTCGATGACATTATATTTGGGTCAACAAACCAAGATCATAGCAAGGAATTTGGTGCATTGATGTCCAAGGAGTTCGGGATGTCAATGATTGGCGAGCTAACCTTCTTCCTTGGCTTCCAAGTGAAGTAATTGAGGGAGGGCACCTTCATATCTCAAGAGAAGTACAGAAATGATGCGCTCAAGAAATTCAAGATGGAGGATTGCAAGCCAATCAAGACCCCAATGCCTACAAATGGGCATCTCGACCTTGATGAGGGAGGTAACCCGATCGACCAAACTCTTTATCGCTCGATGATCGGTAGTTTACTTTACCTCACCGCTTCTAGGCCGGATATCATGTTTAGTGTGTGTATGTGTGCTAGGTTTCAAGCAAACCCTAAGGAGTCGCATCTAAGTGTGGTTAAAAGAATCCTTAGGTACATAAGGAACACCCCTAGCATTGACCTTTGGTATCCCAAAGGAGCTTCCTTCCTACTCTGTGGCTATTCCGATTCGGATTATGTCGGGTGTAAGGTTGATAAGAAGAGTACCTCCGGCGGTTGCCATTTGCTAGGAAGATCACTTGTTTCTTGGTCCTCTATGAAGCAAAATAGTGTGGAATTGTCTACCGCCGAGGCGGAATACATAGTCATAGGAGCAAGTGGTGCACAAATCTTATACATGACCCAAACACTTCTTGATTACGACGTGGTTTTAAAAGATGTTCCACTCTTGTGTGATAATGAAAGCGCCGTAAAGCTTGCAAATAACCCGGTTCAACACTCTCGCACCAAGCACATTAATATCTGTCATCACTTTCTTAGAGATCATGTGGCTAGGAAAGACATATCACTAGTGGGAGTTTCTAGCGAAAATCAATTGGCGGATATCTTCACTAAACCACTCGATGAAGCAACCTTTTGTAGGTTGAGAAGCGAGTTAAATGTGCTTGATCACTCTAACTTCACTAAAAGATGATCTTGTGTGAACCAACCTTGCATCATGTGTAATATAATCATGTTAAATTAGTAATGCACATAAGCTTGGCTAACATGGTTGGAATAACCATTCTTGAACGTGTGAAGAAGTCCAATCATGGTTTAAACTTGCAAGCAACCTAGATTCAAAATTCTTGTAATGCATTGCATTTGCATGTGTTGTTTGCCGTTTCTTTTTGGTTAAGTTTGAGCATCCTCTATGATCGTCCACTTAGGGGGAGCATTCCAAGCTCAAGACACTTCTTTACCCCTCTTGTGGCCATATGATGTCTCCTTGATGCTTTCATTCGAATATTTTGAGCTAAAACTAAATCTAAGCCTATGACAAACTATTTGAAAAGGAGAGTTTGAGAGATGGTTCTCATATCAAGTCCAATCAGGTGTTATTTGGATCTTATCGGGATTGAAACTTGGTTGGGAGAAAGATGCAAAAATCAGATTTGAAAAACTCTATTTAAAAGGCGTCGGACGCTGCCGACGGACGCTCGACGCCAAATGCCTTAGCGTCCGTCGCGATCATCTGGAGACGAAACGTTGCCTGATTGGGGCGACGGATGCTCCCCAGCGTCTGTCGCGGAGCATCCGACGTGGTAAATGTGTCGAAGCGCTCCACACTCGTTCTGGAAGCCCGACGGACGATGCCGTCGGACGCTATTCAGCGTCCATCGCTCCATTCCGGAGCGTCCGTCGCGAACTTAAGGCGCAATTTTTTTAACAAAATATCTCGTTAAGTTTGAGCATCCTCTATGTTCGTCCACTTAGGGGGAGCATTCCAAGCTCAAGACACTTCTTTACCCCTCTTGTGGCCATATGATGTCTCCTTGATGCTTTTATTCGAATATTTTGAGCTAAAACTAAATCTAAGTCTATGGCAAACTATTTGAAAAGGAGAGTTTGAGAGATGGTTCTCATATCAAGTCCAATCAGGTGTTATTTGGATCTTATCGGGATTGGAACTTGGTTGGGAGAAAGACACAAAAATCAGATTTGAAAAACTCTATTTAAAAGGCGTCGGACGCTGCCGACGGACGCTCGGCGCCAAATGCCTCAGCGTCCGTCGCGATCGTCCGGAGACGAAACGTTGCCTGATTGCGGGGCGACGGACGCTCCCCAGCGTCTGTCGCGGAGCATTCGACGCGGTAAATGTGTCGAAGCGCTCCACACTCGTTCTGGAAGCCCGATGGACGATGTCGTCAGACGCTGTTTAGCGTCCGTCGCTCCATTCCAGAGCGTCCGTCGCGAACTTAAGGCGTAATTTTTTTAAAAAAACATATCTCATTTCTCTTTCTCCCTCTCGGTCGGTTTCAGTTGTTTCCGTACGCCGTCGCAGCCCGCCTCTTCCTAACCCTAACCGCTCCCTCACCGCCGCTCCACCTGTTCCCTCCTCTGTGCCGCCGCTGCCGTTGGATCTCGCCCATGCCGCCGCTATCCAGCGCCGCCACTACCCCACACCGCCGCCACCACGCCTCTCCGCCCTTCTCTGTCTCTCTGCGTGTGCGTCTTCCAGCCACGTAGAGGAGCAGTTCTTCAACGCCGTGAAGGATTGTGCAGGGCCCTTCCTTCTCCTTGGATAGTGCTAATCCCCTGCTGGAACTTTCCCTAGGTGATTCACCCTTTCTCTCACTCTCAGTTTTAAGTTAGGGTTGATCCAAAAATCCAGCAGTGCTTCCCCCCTTAATTCCTTTTGTTTACCCAGTTCCACTATTTCCTTGATAGGCCGCGGATTGGAGTGTAATTGACCGAGGTTCTTACCCCCTTTCTTGTTTTGGTCACTGGCTTGAGGTATGGTTTGAGCAGATTCGATTCTTTTCTTATCTAATTCATGCTTCCAATTAGACTTGCTCACCTGTAGTTATGTGCTTATAAGTTATATATTCTCTCTATCTAATCGAGCATGGTCAGTGTGTCAGTGGATCAGTGGCAGTAACTTGGGGCAAAGCCCGGGAGTAAGGAACGAGGCAAAGCCCGCGAGTCCAGGGCCATCGTGCCAATCTTGTTTGCTTGTTTTGCTCAGTGGATTGTCAGTTGGCAGTGGGAAGTGAGTTTGTGCTTTGACAGTGACAGTTTGGTTTGTCCAGTGCATGTCCATGGCAAGGACGAAGAACGCTGGCCCTGTTCCCGGTAGTGGTGGTGACCCTCCACCTCCACCACGTCCACCCACTGATTGGGGAAGGGGCAAGCAGAAGGTTGTTTCCAAGAAGCGCAAGTGGCCGAGGCAGCAGAGATAGCGGAGCGAGGTGGATGTCGCGCCGATTTGAGGCTCTCGCCTCGCCGTGGAGAGCGTCGTGAGTCCCCTTCGCGTCCAGAGACAGAGCCCGCAGAGGTTACTGAGACAGAGGAGGCAGAGCAGTCTACACAGACCGAGCAGCCAGAGGCCGCGGGCCACTCTACGATTGGTGAGTTGATGGCCAGACGTGTCACTCGCTCACGTGGGTCTGGAGCACCACCTAGTCCTCCAGGACCTCAGTTACCAGACCCAGTGAGGCATCAGGTCATGGTTCTCACAGCCAAGCAGGCCAGCTACTTCACTTCGTGGACTTTCAGTCTTGGTTCCTGGCTTAGAGGGATCCCCATGCTGGTCGTGACTTCTATACCACTATTCAAGAGGACTTCTACAGAGCTTACGTTGAGACCGACGCTCCTCTTAGGGCTCACAGAGTTTGCCCACCTGCTCACATAGAGGGTGTCAGTGGTCCAGAGATTCTCCAGCATTTGTAGTACATTCAGGGCCTGTCTGATTTGATGGGACGATCCGGTGCTTATCAGAAGGACTGGGTCTATCAGTTCTACGCCTCGCTGTGGATCTCCCTGACCATGAGTTCTTCCACTTCGGCTTTCAGGGCCGCGACTTCAGGGTCACTGCAGGTCATTTTAGAGAGATGTTCCATCTAGAGTCCTCCCCCATGAGGATTCACAGTTTGTGCTACGGGGACTAGGAGGCACCTCGTCGACCTCACGATGGGATAGTGCCATCCACCGACTACGTGAGGCCATGCTTCCAGCTGACTTTTACAGCGGGTTCGAGCCGCACTCTGAGAGACCTCACTCCTCTTGCTCGGATTCTCCACGAGGTACTGAGGAGTACCATTCTTCCTAGGATTGGAGCTCGGGACACTATTACCCATCTTCAGCTGTGGCTTCTCGCTCATATCATTCGGAAGGAAAAGTTGGATCTATGAGATTTAATCGTCAGCGAGCTAGAGGACATCATAGCTGCAGGGTTTAGAGGACACTGGCAGCTACAGTTTGTGCACTGGATCTCATATATGATAGTGGCTATGACTCAATCTGGATCAATGCGAGTCACTCTTACCAGGTCAGCTACTGAGTTCCCCGTCTACTCGATGAGCCAGTTGGTCATCCACGTGAACCTTCCTCGCCCAAGCAGAGCATACCCTCCAGGCACCAGGCAGGCAGGTGTGCCACCTCAGTCAGCAGAGGAAACTGATGCTACAGTTGAGCAGATCGCTCAGGGAGCTTGCAGATCAGGACGCAGCGATTGATACAGCTGCCGAGGCTGCCTACAGAGAGGACTTGGACTCTGATAGCTCAGATGAGGACTACAGGCCGATGCCCGAGTACGCACTGATGTCTCATGACCATGAGGCAGGAGGGTCAGGTGCAGCTCCAACTCCACCTCCAGCTTCAGGCACCTCAGAGGCCACAATTCTTACCCTCCTTACGAGGATGCAGGAGGAGCAGTCATGACAGGCAGAGGAGCAGAGGAGGCAGGCTGCAGAGGTTCGGAGGCTCATAGCACAGCAGCTTGCAGCTCAGGCTCAGACCCAGGCCAGGCAGGACGAGTTTCAGTGCCAGTTCCTATCTTATCAGATGTAGCAGGATAAAATTCAGAAGACTCAGACCATGCTTCTTGAGCATCTTCTTAGCTCGAGCTCCGGGCAGACCGTCACTCCTCAGCTTCAGTTGTTCGGGGTCTCTCAGCAGCAGCCTCCAGTGGTCGTGGTACCGACTCCAACGTTACCGTCCGGAGGACAACAGAGTCAGACACCCATTGTTCCACCCTATCAGGCACCCGTTGTTCCACCCTACCAGGCACCAGCTTCTCTAGAGTGTCAGTCTCCGAGGACCCAGGTGTCCTCATGGTTAGTTTCGCCCGGCGAGCTTCAGACAGGTTTCACACCTATCCGGGGAACTACTATTGTAGAGGCCTCTTACATGGAGATCACAAGAGATGACTCTCCAGGAGCCGCTCAGCCAGACACACGAGATCCAGAGGTTGAGGTGGATCCTCCGGCGATGGGCACTTACCTTTCCTCAGTTGCCTCGTCGGAGATCGCACCAGATCAGTCTACACAGACCACACCACTCCTCCAGCTGCAGTTCAGACAGATGCTATCTCAGTAGCAGTTGAGGCAGTTGCGCTAGAGGCCCCAGTTCAGGCACAGGAGCAGGATGAGGCAGTTACATTGGCAGTATCTACTCCACCTCAGTACCAGCTAGCAAAGCTTGTTGCAGCAGTATCTCTAGTTGCTTTGGCAGTGTCTACTCCTCCACCGCCTCGAGTTTTCACTCGTCGGGCTCCCAGACCCGTTACTTCAGAGGCAGGACCGTCAGAGGCACCAGCTGAGCCTTAGCGGGAGCCAGTTGAGTCAGCAGCTCCAGAGCTTCCAGTGTTAGCTCCAGAGGTCACCCCAGCTGCGCCTACACCTACAGAGGCCGAGGCAGATGTTGAGTCAGACGAGTCAGATCTTTAGGACTTCATCATGCTCGATCGTCAGGCTGCAGCTTCTTCGCCTCCTCCTCCAGCTCCAGATGCTTAGTCGTTGGTGCTAAACGCCAAATGGGGAGAGTGGGTCGAGTATAGAGATAGGGGAGGGATTTGTTTCTTTGTGTGATTTTATTTACCCCGTACTCATGTCATCATGTCTATCTATTGTGCATTTGTGTATATGTGTGATGAATGATGCTTGTGAGATACTTGTGCTTGTGAGACATATTCTTGTTTTTCACTAATATGTGTTGTGAGTTGTCTCTTGTTCATGATATGTCTCTATGATCTAATGGTTATTGAGCTTCCGCGCCTTACTCCGATACTTATGAGAGAATATCATGAGGTACCAAAATTCCATTTCATATTCATGAGTACCATGTTTTGTGGTTTGGCAAGGATGAGCAAGTATTGTTCAATCTCATTCACTAACCCTTGCTCAACCTTTTCAAGTCACTTGAAATCCTAACCTTTCACTCTTATATCCATACTCGAGGAGTTATTGTCGTCAATCACTAAAAAGGGGGAGATTGAAGAATCATGGCCCTATTGGTTTCGATGATTAACGACAATTAGAGATTGTTATGGCTAATGTGTGTTTTGTAGAGGCTATGAGTAGCTTAGCCATAGTGATCAACATGAATGGGCTTCTTTGGTTATCACCTAGGCCCCAAGATGGATATCATTTCGGATTTCAAAGATGCATAATGAAAGGTCCTAGAGTGATAGGCTAAGTTCCATAAGGAGATGAAGGGCACTTAGTATAGATAGGTCTTTATTTGATCTTTGGCCGTACTATAAAGAGGGGCTGAGATTAGTAGCTTGACTTAGGAGAGCTTTATGACTTAGGTGTGGTGCACACTTTACTTCCTTAGCTCTAAGCAAGCCTATGCTGACCGTAAGATAGCCAAGAACTTCTTCCGAATTAATCGCGACAAAAACCGGAGTTGAAAAAGAAGTTTACTGGGCGTCGGAAGCTGACGTCAGGATGACATAGTGTCCTTCGGCCGCTCAGTGTGAGCCCCTGAGTTTCAGATGGCGTCGGACGCTGTCTGTCGCCAAGGCGTCGGATGCTGTGCCAGCGTCCGTCGGCCTACCAGTGGGGCAGTTTTTCAGAGCAACTAAGCAAGGGGCGTCGGACGCTGGTGTCTCAACGTCCGTCGGACTACGCAGGAGCATCCGTCGCCTAAACAGTGTTGCGGAACTAGCTGTTGGGCAGGGCGACAGAGCGTCCGTCGCCTAGGCGTCGGAGCGTCCGTTGCCAACTTAAAGTGTCAGCCCGAGACAGTTTTCTGGGGTCTATTTATAGCTCCTCACCCTTCTCTCCTACCTTACCTTTGCTCATTTCAGTTGCTGAAGTTCTTGAGAAGGTTGGGAAGAGAGGACGAGCCCTAGAGAGAGAGAGAGTGATTCACAAATCCATCCATCCTCTCCTCTAGTTCATCCAAGAGTTCAAGTGTGCATCCTCTAGTTGTGAAGCTTGAGTGAGTCAAGCGAAGATCGAGGCTTGTTACTCTTGGTGATTGACATCACCTAGACGGTCCGGTCGTGCTCGGAGGAAGGTGATCGCCGAAAGATTATCGGCAGCCCTTCTCCATCGACTTGTGATCGGTTGTGAGCGATTCACCGAGCCGGAGTGGCGAAGAATCAGCCCGTAGAGAGCACTCATCCCTTGCGCGGGATTGAGGGGGAGCTATACCTTGCGAATTGCTCCAACGAGGACTAGGGGGGAGTGTCGACTCCTCGATACCTCGGCAAAACATCGCCGTGCCAAGCATCTCTTTCCCTAGCTCTTTCATACCACATTACTTTCCGCACTTGTCTTTCAATTCATACTAGAATTGTGTAGGAAGTTTTCGCTTTCAATTGGCTTGCTACCGCTTTCTAACTAGGACACACAAACGGTAGGCACTAGGAGGTTAATTGGCTCTTGATAGGTTTAATTCTTGTCTAGAAATTAAAAAGAGCCCAATTCACCCTCCCCCCCTCTTGGACATCTTGATCCTTTCAGATCCTTAACTCCTATTTTTACCTGCCAAATAAGACATAAAAGAGGAGAAATAAGCAATCTTATGCGCATACACCTTTACTATTGATCTAGTTCCATATATATTTAGAGAATTCATATTTTTAGGACTTATATTCAGATACATGGGAAATTATACCAATGACGCTTTCTACCACTACATTGTACAAAGGGATAAGAAGGCCTAACATAACTAACACATTTGGGCACAAAATCATCCAAGGAGCCATCCAGGCCCAACCAAAGGCCCACTAGACAAGGTTGATGGCCATCGGTGTAGGCAAGGGTACGCCCGCACCCCTAGTGAGCCTAACCACGCCCAATTTTGGATGGCAGTTCAATGGCGGTAACTAGAGGCAGTTGCATGCGGGATTCCTAGGATATTCTTTTCCAAACCGACCTCTACTGCATATAAATAGATGGGTAGAGCCTCCTCTAGAAAGAACACACCAGAACACATAACAATACAAGCAATTCTTCATCTCTACCTTTGTACTTTTACTTTAGTAGCTTTTATCACAAAGTGAAGCTACCTTGGAGGGCTTGACTCCTTAGAAGAGATTCATGGTATGAATATCAATATGATTTTTTTCCAAAGTCTTGTTATGTATCTTATATTATAGTCTTACTTATGAACTAGAGCATAGTCTTTATGTTATGATCTTGGCATATGAACTAGACTATAGTTTATATGTTATGAGATTATCATTATTGACTTTAGGATTAACTTATGAAGCCAAGCATAGCAGGAAACTAGCTCCGTACTATTATGGCGAGGGTATTTCCAATAGCGCTCTCTTCTTTTCTTTTTTTTTTGGCTTTTGAGTTTTACAAGCTCTTTAACTTGTACATACCTTTTTTCATATATATATATATATATATATATATATATATATATATATATATATATACATATAAAATTTTAGGTATGGGTCTGCTCTGCCGGCGCTTCAAAAAGGGAAAAGAAAAATGACTTCACTCCCAATTTATTTGAGACAGAGAAAAAAAGAGTCTATATGAATAACATTGTGAATATTAGATGTACAGGAGGAACTATAGACGAAGCATTGCTAAAGGGACCTAATAATTTATCATGCGTTGAAATGGTCAGATAGTCAGATTAGTAAAATATGGATGTCTTGTATCCTGCTGGTAAAGTAATGATGATCTCCGGCATCTCTGGAGTTGTAAGCTGTTTGATTATTAGATTTGTTGACTTAATTGTCCTCACTCAAGTCACGATTAAAAATCATTCTGGGGTATAGTGGAGTCTAAGGTTTTCTAAACTTCTCTCCATTTTTGAGTTCGGGCAGTTTAAAAATGATAAGAAATTATTTTCTAGAAAAGATGTGTTTCCTAATGTTATTTAATATACATCTATATTCCGACATAAAATGAATGTCGAAGTTGAATTGTGCAACGGACCAAGTGTAATTTTGGTTAATTACTTGTGTTGCAATATGTCCACGGTACCTCGAGTGTTCTCATATATATGCTCTTAACTTTATTTTAAAAACAACTAACGTTCTTTATTTAGTGGTAGGTGAGACAGCGAGCACGATTTTCTAAGAGGATACTCTCGGTGACTTTGAAGGAGTTAGTCAATTACAAGTCAAATCTTCTAAATTAAGCTTCACGCAAATAACCAAAGCTATAATAATAAAATGTAATACACACATGCATGGATCTAGTATTAACGGCAATCGATGTCCACGGTCAATTCTCCATCTAGCTAGGCAGATTAGCTTGAGAAGAAGGTTAATTTGATTTGATGTCGTTTATCCTAAAATTTATTTTTAAATGAGTTAAATACACGAACAGTCTTTGAACTTGTTATCAGGTGCCACTTAAGTTCCTGAAATTTGAAAATGTATTCTAGACCCCTAAACTTATTAAATGATGCATCGTTCCGATACTTATGGTCCACAAATAGACATGCGATGCACTATTTTAAAAGTTTAATAATGTGTGGTGCATCACTTACCAAGTTTAGGAACATAGAAATGCATCTTTAAAGTTTGTGGCTAAGTGACACCATATAACAAATTCAGGGATGTATTTAACTCTTTTTTTAAAAAATAAATTTCAAAATATATAAACTTTTCAAAATCTGTAAATTCTCAAATTAAATTTTAGGGTAATAAACAACTTTTAATAAAAAATATTTAAACTGTAAAGTTGTAGATCAATTTGAGTACTATAACTTTCATAGACCATTTCAATATACAAGATCATTTGATGATTTTAAATTTTAAATTTCAAAATCTTTAAACTTATAATAATATTTTGAGATACTAAATAATTTTAAAATAAACTTTTCAACTATATAGAGTTGTAGACCATATTGAGAACTATAACTTTCATATATACCATATCAATATCCAAGATGTTTGATAATTTTAAATTTTAAATTTCAAAATTTATAAACATACAACACTATTTTGGGATCCTAAACAGTTTTAAACTAAAAACTTTTTAACTACAAAGTTGTAGATCACGTCGAGGACTACAATTTTGATACAAAGTTTGTCTTCATTTGAGTTCAAATGAAAAAGTATGAATTATTTTTTGATATCAAATTTTTAGATCGTCTTGTGTTGGACCTAGATGAGACTCAAAACCAAGTTTAGGGACCAAGATGACATAACTGAATAAGTTTGAGGATCTAAACAGTCAATTTGCAACTTTAGCTAGGGACCGAGATCACATAATTGAACAAGTTTGAGGACCTAATTAAATAGTCGATTTGCAACTTTAAGGACCAAGATGACATATACAAACAAGTTTAGGGACTGAGATGACACAGATAAACAAATTTAACGACATATAAATAAATAAATAAATATATATATATATATATATATATATATATAAGTTGAATTGTGCAAAGAACCAAGTGTAATTTAGTAGGTTAATTACTTGTGTTGCAATATGTCCACCATATACCTCTGAGTGTTCATATTTTCTTAAATTTAATTTTTTTTAAAACTAACGTTCTTTATTTAGTGATGATAGGTGAGATAGCGAGCACGATTTTCTAAGGAGCCGGGATACTATCGGTGACTTTGAAGGAGTTAGTCAATTAGAAGTCAAATCTTCTAAAGCTTGACACAAATAACTAAAGCTGCAATAATAAAATGTAATTCACACATGGATGGATCGATCTAGTACTAGCGGCAATCGATGTCCACGGTCAATTCTCCAGCTAGGCAGATTAGCCTAAGAAGGATTCTTCATTTGATTTGCTGATCTGTTTTGTACTAGCTAGCACTACTATAGATTTGCATATCAGTGCCGGTCTATCACTGCCGAGTCTAGCAAAACCGGCAGTGATGAATCTTCACTGCCGGTTCCAGCCACGAACTGGCAGCATCATTGCCCGTTCGTAATTTGAAAAATCAGATTTGTAAATTGATTGTTTAAGCCACTAAACGAATTCAAATAAAAAAGTTGTGAACTACAAAGTTTCATAACTTTTCGAGATCTACAACTTTCATGTACAAAGATTTTTCATCTGAGGTCGTTTACAAAAATTTGAATTTCAAATTTGACACATTCGAACGTATTTTTCGGCCACTAAACGAATTCAAATGAAAAGGTTGTGAATTACAAAGTTTCATAACTTTTCGAGATCTACAACTTTCATTAGAAAGTTTTTCCATCGGAGGTCGTTTACAAAAATCAAAAAAGTCAACTCTACACGTATATCAGTGCCTGTTCCGGTCACGAACCGGCACTGAAGCTCATCATCACTGCCGGTTCGTGGCTGGCAGCCACGAACCGGCAGTGATGATGAGCTTCACTGCCGGTTCGTGGCTGAAACCGACACTGATGTACGTGTACACTGATTTTTTTGATTTTTGTAAACTACCTTCGATAGAAAAACTTTGTACATGAAAGTTGTAGATCTCGAAAAGTTATAAAACTTTGTAGTTCACAACGTTTTCATTTGAAATCGTTTAGTGGCCGAAAAATACGTTTGAATATGTTAAATTTGAAATTCAATTTTTGTAAACGACCTCGGATGAAAAAACTTGCTACATGAAAGTTGTAGATCTCGAAAAGTTATGAAACTTTTTAGTTCACAAATTTTTCATTTGAATTCGTTTATTGGCTCAAACAATCATTTTCGTACGGAGACGGGTGGGCGGATTCCTGGTGGCCTCTCCCAAAATTTAAATATTTTTTTTCGTTTTTAAAAACACGATTTTGTTCCGAACACATCACTGCCGATTTGGCATAACCGGCAGTGATGTGCACCCTCATCACTGCCGAAAGCTCAGTGCCGGTTCAAAATCCGGTAGTGATAGGAGATTTTGAACCGGCACTGATTTCGCTTTCTGTAGTAGTGTAGCTTGTGTTTACATGCATGTTTCAGCAACCGGTTTTCTCTTTGTAGCTAGAAAAAGGAATTTTTGTTCTAAAGTCTGCATAGCACCATATGCACAGTACGTACGTACGAGATAGTTTCAGAGAACCGGAGGCTGATTATATATGCATCAAAACTGTGCTTAATAAAAACCTAATTGATCTGCCTTCTCACGAGACGACATGTTGTTTGGGATCGGAGTCAAGCTACCCCAAAGGACGAGAATCGGTCAAGTTTGGCGCTCCGATCCGAATCCGATCGACCGATCCTCTTCTGATATAATGGAGGTAAATAAAATCGGTCACCACTGATGATCGAGCTTCACGAGCTGGTGGCCGGGCGGGATATGTGGTGGAGATCTTCCAAATAATGCTTCCAAATTAAGGATACTTTCGTCGATTACTGTATGGCTTCTCGGCGCGCTTGTTCCGATATCCTCATTGGTGAATGGCACTTGATTTTAATCCATCTGTCTCTGATGTACACAGTAATACGATATCTTCGTGGGGAATTGAAAAAAGAAACAAGAAATGGTCGTGCGTACCCATCCGGTCAAGCTTTCCATTGAAACGGAAAAAAAACCGGTACATGGCCCAATATAAAACAACCAGTTGGTTCTGGCTTGAAGACCATGAAATTTCCAAGCTAATGG
>CM039131.1:23029235-23050549 GCA_022036555.1 Microstegium vimineum
GATGATGGAGAAACAGAACACAGTAAATAGAAGAGAAAGAGATCAACCCTGCGGACGTAAAGTTGGATCCCATTTTACAAGTGAATAAGGTACAGAACATGAAAAAAAAATACTCCAAATGAGAGTTAACTCAAGGTGATCGATTTAGAGCGCAAGATGGGCATGGAAAAAACTAGTGATTTTGGATAAGTTAGTACACACTTTTGAGTCCCAGCTCCAAGAGTCAATGAAATAAATAAGTCAGTAGTTAGTTCATGTCAGAGTTCAACAAGGCGCAAGGCGGTATTCTGTGGCCGCCTAGGCACGAGTAGGCGCTAGGCGGAGGGGGACCACAAGGCCTGGGGGTAGGCGGACAGCTAGGCGGGGGTGGCACATCAGCAACGCTGGGCAGCGATTCCGTGGTGCTAAGGCAGACAAGGCGGCGAGGAAGCAATCGGACCTGTATGGTGGGTCAATTTTTGGCGGGCGAATGCGCGCGCGCAGGCGAAACCGCACCGCTGGAAAAGAAAGCCGATGCGCAGGATGGATAAAGTGTGCAGGCTGCAAGAGAGGTCCTCACCGCGCAACCACCCAATTTCATCTCCATGCTCCTGCCCAGGTGCTGCTCCTCGATCTGTTCCTGTCGCCCGCCGGACTGCATCCCTGACGTCGAGTTGTAGTTCCTCCCCGCCTGGTTGCTGTGACCACTTTCTCCCTCCACTTGCCACAGTAAGTCGTAACCAAAGTTCAGACCTCCACGCTGCCGAATGTTGTGACCTGAAGCCCGAGGGCAAGATCCCTTGTCCTACTCCGCTCCTCTCTCTCCTTTTCTCCTTGTCATATTCCTCCTCTGTACTCCTTCAGTCCTTCCTCCTCTGCTCCTCTGTATCCATATAGCCAACTTACTCCTCTGCTCTTCTGTATAAATTTCAGAGGCATATTATTAAATCCTTCTCTGCCTTAGTGTTGTCTGCTCTGTAGGTACTTGGTATGTAGCTGTGTTGCATCTACAGACTATGTACATCTTTGTTAACATAATATGCCTCTGAAATCTACAATTGTGATTCATTGATTGTATATAATATTAATATGCCTCTGCAATATGTCTGTTGGTGTGTTGTTGCATCTACAGACAACATCAAGGCATGAAGATCAACTTTAATTTATTCAGCTAAACATATCTGGTACTCCCTCCATCCCAAATTGTAAGTCATTCCAAGAATCTTGGAGAGTCAAAGTTTCTCAAGTTTGACCAAACTTATTTAACAATATAATAATATTTATGATGTCAAATAAGTATCATTAGATTCGTTATCAATTATATTTTCATAGTACACCTATTTGATGTTATAAATCTTTATAGTTTTGTCTATAATTCTTGGTCAAACTTGAGATGCTTTGACTCTCCAAGATTCTTGGAATGACTTACAATTTGGGATGGAGGGAGTATAATTTAGCATTTGGCATAAACGCCAAGGCATGCCTAGGCTCTAGGCAGCAGGTCACCACCTAGAGCCTTTTCTAACCTTGGTACATGTTACTAACTCAGGCTAGCTGTGAATTACAACAGCTTGCTATTTGAACAAAAAGGATGTGATCAGTCAGTTTGCATAGGACTTGTAACCAAGACCAGAGCCACAAATGAGGGTATTATGGGCTTATGGCTTAGCAGGAAGAGTTGGGGGAGCGGCACTTGAACATTGGCTCAGTAAACCCTGCATTTTTCAACCTCAAATTATAGAATAGCTCTAGCTCATAATTACTTCTATTATCTCTCTACCAGCAGCAAATATGAATAATTCCTGTGTCAGCACTTTTTACATTCTATGTATCTCTCAAGTAAACGAAAAGAACACACTTCTGAAAGTACAGAGCCAACACAAAATGATGGCAGCATGGTAAAGCACGAACCTTAGATAGGGAAAGAAGAAAAATCCTCAGAAAACTAAAGTAATAGTTATAACAATAAAATGCTGAAACTTTTATTAGCAGAACTGAAATTTTAAGATAACACGACACTAATAAAAAAAAACTTTATATCCAGTCTACTGAGTTGAATGATAGAAGCCAGAAATTCATAAGAAAGAATTTCCTCAGAGTGCGAAAACTTGCAACTCACCTGGTTTTGATTTGGCTGACGAAGGTTGAACAACAACGTGCATCGTGATAGCACTACTAGGAAGATCACCAAAAGGAGCTCTGCACTGTGCAACATTCTTGTCATTTTCTAGAATTTTGCCTCCACTTATTAGTTTCACATCACTAGCAGTCTTTGGGACAATTGATTTATCTGCAACACAGAAAAATCATGGCAATAAAAGTATTATACAAACACGTGCAAATGTACAAATGGATTGTTTAACAAACCCAGAACAAAACTTATAACTGATATACTCCAGAATATTTGTGATGTATAATAATTTATTGCATCAAACGTAACCCAGAATTAACAGAGGAACAGAAGACCCAAAAAAAATGTCAATGCAACTATTTTCTGCAGCAATACTTTTAATGAATCAGGGATGTATGATGAGACCTCATATCAGCAGGTAGGAAAAATAAACAAGAGAAAACCAAACACCAGTGAAAATGCATATCCTAGCTCACAGCAGTGCTGCCTATGTTGAATCAGTGAAGTGTACTATTTCAGTACATTATCAATAACTTTATCTCAAGTGTGCAGTTTGATAATATCCAATCATAAGTAAATTTTCTGTAAAAATTGATACTATTTCTTTTGAAATCATAGCACTGTGGACATCGTTAAAGATCAACTAAGTCAGTGAGCCATAATGCAGTTATGCAAGCCTGCAGGTTCAACAAACTTCAACAAATGACAAAAAAAAACATAGTGGAAGACCAGTACATAATATGGCACCAGCAAAACACAAGCTGCATTCTTCAAAGTGTACATGTTAAGATTTTCCACCCTTGCACACTGTAGGTAACACAGAGTGGACCACATGTGGATGAGAGGGGAATTGCGACCTATCTTTAGTGGCAAAAAATAAATACCCCCCATTTCAAACCCAGTAAAAAAATACAGTGTTCTTCCAAGATGAAACATTGATAACCACAGACAAGAGGTTGACAATGAGAGCTACAGATATCCAACTCAAAACCATGAATTTCTCTATACTTTCCTTCTACTGTGCTCTCTGATTGTTGATCCTGTGATCTCTCTGGGCTACTTTGTTGAGACACTTGAGATCACTCTCAAACTAGCAGCATATCAACATGGAATTGTACAGCTATGAATCAAAGAGCCTTTAAAATATTTTAACAATTTGTGCCCGCCCATGGTTCGATGAAATCCTATAAGTTCCTCAAACAACCTTGGTCCGGTGTCAAATACCCTACTGGATTATAAACTGTTCAACAAAGAATGTAATAGTATTTCTGCTTTCCTTTAAAAACAGAAAGTTACACTATTAATGTTTGAACCAAAGGCAACATATGGTTTTGACATTTCTTTGAATATGGCATGGCTTAGAACAATTCAGATGATGTAGCTTCATGGATGCAGAAAATAGCAATTAATGGCACTTAGTAGTTGCATCTAAATAGGTTATATAAATTTATTCTGGAACAATCATCATAAAAAAAAACTGGACCACAGGGGGAAGACAGCAATGGGTTTTGCCTTAAGAAGCTGCACCAGAATTCAAACATGGGCCAGCAAAGCAGATCCCGCCCCCCCCCCCCCCCCCCCCCCCCCCTATACCCACACCAAACTGCTCTAATTTGTATAACTGGCTGAGAAGCTGGTTGGCACAACCATCATAAATACCAGGGAAGTTAATGCTGAGGTTTACAGGCAACAAAACAATTAATTAACCTCAAATCTTCCATTCATGTATAGGGGGAAAACAAATTCCTATTTATCTTTTTGCTTGATTTCTAATAGTGACGGTTTCTGATATGCATCCAATATTTTCAATTGAATCCATTTCGAATCTCAACAAAAGAAGTGCTAGCTAATAATGGAGTCGCACTTCCTTTTTCCTAAATCGGGCACCAAGACAATGAAGGCAACGAATAAGCAAATCTGAAGCTCATTCGCCTTAAAGCCCTCTGCTCCTCCTTGTGACACATAGACATAAGAGACTAAGAATAGCAACAAAATATAAGCAAATTTAACAGTATAGATCACAAGACTTCACACCATGGGCGGGGCTGGCTCATCACGCCTCACAAGAGTTCCTCAGCTCAAGAAAATGGAATCTTTAAGACCTTTGGGCCAGTCGGCGACGACGCGATCCTTGAGAGCGGCGACGGTGGTGGCGGCGGCGTTGCAGCGCACGGGGCCGATGTCGGAGCCGTCGAAGAGACGAAACTTCACCTCCACCTCCTCGGCCTCCCCTTCCTGCTCCCGCTCTTCCATCTCTTCCGCCCCAACCTTCGCCCCCTCCTTCTCCGCCATTTCCCGGTCTCCCGCCAACAACTGGGATGCTTCCGGGACCCAACCGTAGCCCTGCTGAAGCCTGCCGCTCAGAGTGAGAGCCCCAAAGGCCGATGCGAGCGGTCGCGGACTCGCGGGTAGTGGCTGCGTGCTCGGGTTAGGGTTGGGCAGGGGAACACGAGGAGAGGAAGAGAAGCAGAAGACAAGAAGGCGAGCCCGGGAGGTTAGGAGAAAATTGTCTTTTCCTTTTCTCCACTAGAAACGCCGTATGTTTTATGTGATTTTTTTTTTGAGAGTAGTATGTTTTATGTGATGGGAAAATTGCTTTTATGCTATCTAAATTTATAATCACCCCTTCCCTCCTACTGTATTGTTATTAAAAAATATATACTCTCTATTTAGTTTATAATTTTTTTCTTCCCTCCTATGTCATTGTCATTAACTATGCCCAAGAATAACCTACTAATGGGTCCTTAAACTTCAGCCACCTGTCAATTCTACCCAACTTGACACCTTCAAGCATCTACAACAACAGCCTGTAAACACAGGGCCCTACATTTTATTTGGGTACTCCTCCAACTTTTGGAGGGACTGAACTCCATCATGAATCCTCAGAACAAATCCCCAATTCTTAATTCCTCTATTTTCTTACACGCGAGCATATGTATTTGAGAACACCAAATTATATAATAATTTATTTAAACTATATCAATAAAGCACCGCAAAATAATAAATACAAATATTCACATTTAAATTCAAACATAAATTTGGTCCAAATTTGATAACATTCAAAAGATTAGAGAATACTTTGATGAGCTCAAAGGCTTCTTGATGAACTCAAAGGCTCTCATGAGAGGCTAAAGGTAGCCCATGGGAAGTAAAGAATATTCACTCCTCTCTTCTTGCTCAAGAGAAGAAGGAATCGCTATACACATCCAACATCAACATCATATGATTGATGAATCATTTCATAAACCTATCATTATGACTCCCACCAATCCTTCTTATAGCTCATCCACAACGAGTACTTCTAGTATGAGTAATGACTTCACTTGTGATACCTCATGAATAGTGGAGAATAAGAGCATCTCCAAGAGACTCTCCATATCCTTCCTAAATACTAGGAATAGAGATTTTGGTGAAAAAATACCCTCCAACAGCTTATCTAAATGGTCATCCAAATATAGTCATCTTCTATTCCGGATTTTTCGCTAGCCAAATATAGAAGACGAGAATGGCTCTCTAGACTGTGCATAAGATATAGAAAAGTTGTTGGAGAGTATAAAGATATAGAAAACGATTTTTACTCAAATGACTCTCTAATTGATGATTTAGAGAGTGGATTTTACAAAGGCTCTTGGAGATGCTCTAAGACCTTGAAAAAAAGAGATCAATGAGCTCACTCATGCCTTAGGCAAAACCTATGGTTGAGAGGCCCGCTTGCTAAAGTGCTTGGGTAGCCAACGCTTTTCTCTCAACAAAGAGGGACTTGGTTATACCCCCAAATGAAAGGCAGCCTTTGGAACTCCCAAAGCTAGCTTTGTGAGAAGCAATGGTCGATTCTGCTATAGATGCAAGCAAGTTGGGCACCTAGAGCATAATTGCATTAAAAAGAAGAATAATGCTAATGTGTCTTCTATACATTTTGATTCTTGTTATGTGCTTACCAAAGGAGAGAAAGGTATGCAAGCTAAGTTTATTGGCACACCAATTGTGGGCCCAAAGAAGAAGGTCATTTGGGTGTCAAAAAACTTGGTAACTAACCTTCAAGGACCCAAGGAGTGTGGGATTGATTTTGTAGGTAAATTATAAATCTAGAGGAAGGCATTGGGTACTTGATAGTGGGTGTACACAACACATGATCGGTGAAAGAATATTCAACTCAATCAATGAAAGTGGTAATAATGAATTTGATAGTACTAGTTTTTGTGACAATGGCAAAGCTAAAGTCAAAGGGCTTGGTAAGATTGCAATATTTAATGACCTGAGCATTTCCAATGTATTGCTAGTAGAGAGCTTGAATTTCAACTTGCTATCCATTGCCCAACTTTGTGACTTGGGATTCAAATACATATTTGGGGTTGATGATGTTGAGATTGTTAGTGTTGATGGATTAAACTTGATAGTCAAGGGCTTTAGATATGAAAATCTTTATTTGGTGGATTTCAATGCTAGTAAAACTCAACTATCAAGATGTGATATTTAAAAAGATAGACTCTGTAGCTCAGGTCAAGCTGGTAAGAAAGTTAGTAACACTCATTCTAAGAAGAGTATCATGAGCACTAGCAAGTCATTGGACTTATTTGGACCAACAACATATACAAGCATTGTTGGAAACAATTATAACTTTGTAATAGTGGATGGTCACACTAGATACACATGAGTCTTCTTACTTAGTGACAAAAGTGATGTGTATGATTTACTCAAGTCTTTTATCAAGAGATGTCAAAATGAGTTTGAAACAACCATCAAGAAAGTGATAAGTGACAATGGTAGTAAGTTCAAGAATACAAGGATTGATGAGCTATGTGATAACTTTGGAATCAAGCATCAATTCTTGGCTAGTACACTCCACAATGAAATAGCCTTGTTGAGAGAAGAAATAGAACACTCATTGATATGACAAGGTCTATGTTTAGTGAATACAATATGAGTCAATCTTTTTGGGCCAAAGCAATCAATATGGATTACTACTCTAGCAACCGACTCTATTGTCATCCAATGATGGAGAAGACACCATATGATCTATTGAATGCAAGAAAGCCCAACATTGCATACTTTTGGATCTTTGGTGCCCATGCTATATTTTTTAAGAAAGACATAAGATTTTGCAAGTTTGATAAGAAATGTGATGAAGGGTTCTTACTTAGATACTCTACTACAAGCAAAGCATATAGAGTTTGGAATTTGGCAAGTGGTACTCTAGAGGAGGTTCATGATATAGAATTTGATGAAACCAAGGGTTCACAAGATGAAGATGAGAACTTTGATGATGCGAGAGGCTCTCAATTGAACAATGCTATGAAGAACATGGATGTTGGTGACATAATGTTGAAGATGACAAAGATCAAGTGCTTACTTCTCCTATTGTCCAAGCTAGTAGTTCTCATGATCAATCTCAATTCCAAAAACTGTAAGATCAACCAAGTTCAAGCAATAAAGTACAAGTGCTTCAACCAACTAATGTTGCAAGAGATTATTAGTTTGACATCTCTATGTCTATGACTTGTGAAACATAGTCATCAACTAATAACGTGCTGATCTAATATTCATGTGCGTTCTAGCACGAGCTCCGATCAGGGACAACTTTAGAATAACCATACAAATAAAAGAGTTTCACAAACAATTCATGTAATTGCTAATCGATACAAGTTGTCTTTAATGGATATTCAATTCATTGAACTCATAACATGTCATGGATACAAGGAAATAAAATCACCTCTATGATTACCTCTAGGGCATACTCCCAATAGTCTCCCACTTGCACTAGAGTTAATCTCGAAGATATATAATACACATAGCTCTCATGTGTGCCTCATGCTTAGGCTGTGGAAGAGCCTTTGTCAAAGGATCTGTAACATTCAAATCTGTGTGTATCTTGCACATCTTGATCTCATCTCGAATGATGAACTCTTGAATGAGATGAAATTTCCATAGTACATGTTTGTTCTTTTGGTGATTCCTAGGCTCCTTAGCCTACGCAATCACCCCATTGTTGTCACAATGTAGATTTAATGGGCTAGACGCATTTGGAAACACACCAGAATCAATGAGGAACCTCCTCATCCAAATACCTTCCTTTTCAGCACCAGAAGCTGCAATGTACTCGGCTTCTGTTGTAGAATCGGTCATTGTCTCCTGCTTGGAACTTTTCCAACTTATAACACCACCATTTATTGTTAACACAAAACTTGATTGAGACTATGAATCGTCCATGTTAGTTTGGAAGCTAGCATCGGTGTAACCATTTTGTTGACACAAAAAGTGACGTACTGTGTCTCACACACAGCAAGCCGGAAAGCGTGACTTCAATCGGGTGCCCGGATGCTTCGAGAACCGAAAACGTGTCAGTCAGTTTGACCTGAAACTAACAAGGGATGAAAGTCATTAGATATAAACTGGAACGTGTCGGGTAACACCAGACAGTTCCATATGTACGACCCTAAAGCCACTTACAATGACACACAACTATGAAAGCTGTCTGCCAACAGGTTTTATGGAACGTTCGGCTAAAACAGACATATAGCACGTAAATCACTGATTGCCGAACGCACATGCATGGGAAAAGGACGTACGAACGATTCATGGTTGACTATAAGTTAAAGCATAACCAATCTCGGCAATTAGCCAAATTAGGGTCCATAATGAAGGAAACACGTAAGCATACATGATTAAACCAATCTAAAGCCTGCATCTGTCGCACGATACCTAGCGTCATCAAACCTTAAACATGGATAGCATGCATGAACCCGCAACACGTAACAATCTAGATTCAAACTAATTCGGCTATTTATAGATATAAGATCTATTTATAGAAACAACATAAAAGCAACTCATTGTAACATAGATAGATCTATATAAACTAAGAAGAACCGAACCGTATCAATCTAGATTGGGCAAAATAGTGTTTGCAAATATGTAAAGATTATATAAAGCATGCAACACGATAACTTAATGAACCCAATAGATCTTGCCAAATCTACAGGAGCCGATAACTATCTTGCTTTTGCTAAGCATACAACCAAACATCCGCCACACTACATCTACTCATAAGCAAAACACAAGCAAAGACCTCTTGATTATTAAGCAAAGATCCGCCGCACGATCATTGATAATAAACAAGACTACTTGCATCAATATCTAAATCCATCGCATGATACTAGACATGATAACAAGGTTGCCAATACTTACGGAGGTCGACGGATTGATGATTCCTCTCGAAGAACTCGACGACACAACAAAGGACTCGAAGTTGGCACAGAGCCGGTTGTATTGGTTTGGTTGTGAACACCTTTTTACATAGCTAAGGGTTTATATTTATACCCTGGTTATGACACGAGTTCTAAGAGGACACAACCAAAAAATATTAAAGGAAGAAACATAATATCTTGACTTTAGTTTCCTTCGGAGTCTCCATTGCCTTAATTATCGCAATTGTCGTTATCAATTCGGCTCTTACTTGCCGTCTTCTTCGCTCCGATGGAAACTGTCCTTTTTTTTTCTGATTAACCGATTGCGCGACTGTTGACACAAAATGCGACGTACTGCGTCTCACACACAGCAAGCTGGAAAGCGTGACTTCAATCGGATGCCCGGGTGCTTCGAGAACCGAGAACGTGCCAGTCAGTTTGACCTGAAACTAACAAGGGATGAAAGTCATTAGATATAAACTGGAACATGCCGGGTGATACCAGACAGTTCCATATGTACGACCCTGAAGCCACTTACAACGACATACAGCTATGAAAGCTATCGCTATCTGCCAACAGATTTTATGGAACGTTCGGCTAAAATGAACATGTAACACGCAAATCATTGATTGCCGAACGTGTGTGCATGAAAAAAGGACGTACGAACGACTTATAATTGACTATAAGTTAAAGCATAACCAATCTCAGCAATCAGCCGAATTTGGGTCCATGATGAAGGAAACACATAAGCAAACATGATTAAACTAATCTAAAGTCTGCATCTACCGCACGACACCCAGCGTCATCAAAGCTTAAACATGGATAGCATACATGAACCCGCAACACGTGACAATCTAGATTCAAACTAATTCGGCTATTTTTAGATATAAGATCTACTCATGGAAACAACATGGGAGCAATTCATGATAACACAGATAGATCTATATGAACTAACAAGAGCCGAACCGTATCAATCTAGATTGGGCAAAAGAGTGTCTGCAAATATGTAAAGATTATATAAAACATGCAACACGATAGCTTAATGAACCCAATAGATCTTGCCAAATCTACAGGAGCCGATAACTATCTTGCTTTTGCTAAGCATACAAGCAAATATCCACCGCACGACATCTACTCATAGGCAAAACACAAGCGAAGACCTCTTGATTATTGAACAAAGATCCGTCGCACAATCATTGATAATAAACAAGACTACTTGCATCAATATCTAAATCCACCACATGATACTAGACATGATAACAAGGTTGCTAAGACTTACGGAGGTTGATGGATCGATGATTCGTCTCGAAGAACTCGACGACACGACAAAGGACTCGAAATTGACATGGGGCCGGTTGTATTGGTTTGGTTGTGAACACTTTTTACAATGGCCAAAGGTTTATATTTATACCCTGGTCATGACATGAATCCTAAAAGGATACGATTACAAGATATTTAAGGAAAAGAACACGAGACTTTTAATCCTAGTTTTCCTTCTGGAATCTTCATTCCCTTAATCGTTGCAATGTCGGTTGCTCGATTCGGCTCTTACTCGCTGCTTTTGTCGCTTTCCTTAACGGAAGATCACCACTCCTAAAATAGCCGACCGCACGATCACTTTGTCGAATCCTTATAAATTAGCCGATTGCACCTGCCAAATATTCCAAATGCTTGCCTCTGAATTTTACTACACATTGACCCATCTGTCATTTTCCTAGGCGTGCCAAAATCCAGTGTTAACACATGGTAACACATGCCTTTTCAATTTCGGGATAAAAGTCATTTTATCCTGAAATTGACTACAAGCTTCCCCTTTCCTTCCAGGTCAACACCGCTCAGTATTGCAGTTGCTGCCCAGGATGAAATTCTAGAGGTAAGTTTTATTCACCTTCATGCATTCGGCAATTTTTGGTTGATCCTTCTATTTCCTTCCCAATTAGAGCATAGCCGATTGCTTTTATCCTTTGACTCAGAAAAAATAACCGAGCAACGTTCAATTTATCCGAGCCTGGTCCAGTCCAACAACGTCCCATCCGAACGGGAAAACCCTAACCTGTCGCTTGATATTCCATTCGGTTTATAAATACAATCGTCCTGCTTCCGCCCCCACCAACAGTGTCAATCTAGCAGTTTCGCCTTCCTTCTTCGTCAATGGCAGGTTGCAGCAAGCGTCCAGCAGAAGAGCCAGAGGTGACTTCTCGCCTTATCTCTCCGAGAGGATCTCGATCTTCCGTTGGGAGTGGAAAAAGCTTCGAATATGGAGCAACTTCCCGACGAATCCTCCGCAAAAGGTAATAAAGTAACTACAGATCTCTGTTTTTTACCTTTATCACCTAACCTTTCCTTTTCCGTAGGACTGACAGTGACTGCACTCCCCAATCTTTGATTGGGAGCGACCGCCCCATGGCCCTAGATTTGGCTAGGGCCCAAGAACTGATTGCTTTCCATAAGCAATCAAACCTTAGGCTTCAAGCCGAAGTCTTAGACACCCGACTCGACCGAGAGGAACTTGCCGAAGTTTCCAAAGAGCGGGATGCCGCCAGAAACCAACTCGCTGGTTAGAACAACTCATCTCCTTTTCCTTTCCTTCTGCAAAAATAATCCTGATATTATGATGTGAATCTTCCTCTTGTGCAGATCTGTCAGCAAGGCTTGAAGCCCTCGAAGCCTCCATCACCCATCTCGCCGTCAGTGCCCATGCCGACGGCGAGACATCTCTCGAGCAAGTGGAGCACATCAACCGACACATCCCGAAGATCTCTCATTCGGCGATTGCATATGGCGCATCGCTTGGTTTTAGCGCTATGAAGCTTCGCTACGGCATAGACCCTAGCAAGTTTGATGTCTTCGCCCACAACCTTGAAAAGGAGATGGAGAACTCCGCGCACCTCATGGAGCAAGCCGGAAAAAATGTTGCAGACGTAGTCGACTACACCATCCCAATCGAGAGGATGTTCGATGAGTAGTCTGTACTAGGGATCCCCTGTAAAAAACTATCCTGTGGAATACAACTTGCGGTTCTTACTTGCTCATTTTGTCATGATTTTCCTAAGAATAATGAGCCTGCTGACTGTTGTTGGAATCCGCATGAGAACACGTCGATCGTGTTCAAAGACTTTCCGTTCTAAAGATGATACGTATCGTATCGGCTATTTTCCAAAATCTCTAATATCATTTTAGTTTTTTTCGGCTAAAGGCGATATACTAATATCGGCTATCCGGACATAAGTTCTTTTGAATAATTTTGATCATGATCTTGTTCGATGCTTCAGCCTAGCCATTGGCTTGTGCATAATAAGGAGAAGAATCGTATAACTTGATTCCCATCTCCTCGGCGAAACCACATAATTCGGATGAAGTAAACTGAGTTCCTCGGTCCGTTGTTATGGTCTGAGGGATCCCGAATCTGTGAATTATATGCTCTTCAACGAAATCAACCATGTTTTCTGATGTAACCTTCTTCAGGGGAATAACTTCAACCCACTTCGTAAAATAATCTGTGGCCAACAGCATAAACTTATGTCCTTTGCTAGAAGGAGGATGAATTTGACCGATCAAATCTATGCCCCATCCTCTGAACAGCCAAGGTTTCAATTGGATTTAAGTCTGACGCTGGAGCTCTCTGAATATCACCAAATCTCTGACAGTCTTGACATCCCTTGTAATAGTCAAAACAATCCCCAAGCATGGTTGGCCGAAAATAACTAGTTCTCCTTATTATCCACTTCATTCGGTAAGCCGACTGATGTGCACCACATACTCCTTCATGCACTTCATACATCAGCTTTCTGGACTCCTCCTGATTCAAACATTTGAGGAGCACTCCATCTATGGACTTGTGGTACAACTGATTATCAAGGAGCACGAACTTGATAGCCTTATACCCGAGCTTTCGGGAAACCTTTTGTGATGGATTTTTCAAATAATCGGTAATTTTGTTCCTCCAGTCATTAATTACCCGATCTTCATCCAAAGCATGAATTTTCTGATCCTCTCGGTACCCCAAAGCACTTTGAGCCAGCCTATTTGCTTCTTCATTCTGCCCCCTAGGGATATGATGCAAGGTGGCCACCAGGAAATTTCTCAGAAGCTCCCGGCACTACTCATAATAGCCCCTTAGCATATCGCCCTTGCATTCATATTGGCCGATCAATTGGTTAATTACCAGCTCGGAATCCTCGAAAATATTGACAACATCAACCTTCATCTCTACAAGCAGTCGAAGACCTCTGAGCAACACCTCATACTCCGCTTGATTACCGGCACCACCACCTTTGCTACAAGATGAACCATCAAAAAACAAAGTCCATGGTGTAATGGTTACCGTTTCAGCAGAGGGCTCGTGGCATCGGGTAACGAAATTAGCAATAACCTGACCCTTTACTGCTTTTGCCGATTCGTACCTTAAACCAAATTCTGACAGAGCCAATATCCATTTGCCAATTCTTCCATTTAAAATTGGCATCAATAATATGTGTTTTATTACACCGAACTCAGAAACTACCACACATTCGGAATTTAACAGATAACCCGAAGCTTAGCACACGAATAAAACACACATAAGCAAAAATTTTCTATAGCCGAATACCTTGTCTCTGGATTTAGTAGTTTTTGGCTTAGGCAGGATATTACTCTCTCTCCCTTTGAACTCTTGTATGAAGCCCGACCCTACTGTAAGGTTGTCGGCCGCCATGTACAACTTAAATGGCTTGTCAAATTGTGGAGGTAACAATATGGGTGGTGCCTTCATGTACTCGTTGATCTCATCGAAAGCCCATGGTTGTACGTCACCCCATACAAACTCTTGGTCCTTTTAGCAGGTCGAATCGACTTCAACCTATGTCCCTGGCCCAAACTTGCACTGATAAATATTGGCCTTGGTCCATCATCAACATTTATCTTCCCTAGCTTATCGGCCGACATGAAGCCACGTCTCAGCTTCCCTTCGCCATCATCGATCATGTTCCTCATCAAAAATTACTCTCAGAGCCGATTTCTTGGATTGGCTGTTGGCCTTTGCTGGAGACATTCACAGGGCATTCTCTCCAAATCTTCCCAGAGAAACAATCGAAGCCATCATACTCCCAATAAGCAAGTTCTGTGGGGGTAACACTTACCGAATCATCGGCTTGAACAATCTCAACATCATCTCCAACCCACTGAATGAGAGCTTGATGTATGGTCGAAGGTATGCAGCAGTTAGTATGGATCCAATCCCTTCCTAACAACAGACTATATGCCCCCTTGACATCTATGACGAAGAAGGTAGTGATCAGAGTCTTTGATCCAATCATCAGCTCGACGTGCACTTCCCCCTGAGTGTCAGAAGGGTTGCCAGCAAAGTCCTTGAGCACCAAGTCTGTTTTCAACAACTCTTCATTGGTCATTCCCAGCTTCCTGAAGGTGGTGTATGGCATGATATTGATGGTAGCTCCTCCATCAACCAACATCTTGGTCAGGGGCTTGCCATTGATGTATCCCCTCATGTAAAGCGCCTTCAAGTGTCGATGTCTAGTCGGTTTGTCGAACACTGCTTGTTGAGTCAGGATAAGCTGGGCCATTAGATCCTGGTACTCGTTCTCATCGGCATCCGAAGATTCATCTTCTCGGATATCTTGGTCCTCGGGAGCTATAAAGTATGATGGAATGAAGAAGGCCATGTACGTATCAGCCGAACGGTTGTGTCCATGGGGTCTCCCCTTAGGGCGCCATGTCGGCTTCTGTTCGGCAGTTACTTGTGCTAGTTCTCTGTTCCTCAAATGTTGCACTCTCCTCTTCTGGCTTTTCTTCAGCCCTGGTGGACACCACTGCCCGTTCTGCCATGCATACTCGCGGTGTTCTCGCTCATCAGAACGAACCCACTCTTGATCGGCAAACCTCTTACCTTGCCGATCCTCTAAGTCGCTTATTTTTAAACGCCGATCATCCCTAGGAGCACGTGCTCCAAGTCTTTCATGGACCGGACGGCGGTTGACCTGAGATTTCCTATACTCTGAATACTGATCGCTGCATTCAGGGCAATTATCTCTCGTAGGCAGCTTCAGGCCCTCATTCCAGCAATGTTTGAAAAATGAGCACCCCAATGAGATTGCTCCTGCTCTTTCAAGCGCTCTTGCTTCCTCTGATACACTTCTTCTTCATGCCTCTGACACTCCTCTATGTATCTCTGCTCTTCATAATGCATCCACCTCTGATGCTGCTCTTGCTCCCGTTGCCACTTATTCAACAGGATCCGTGTTGTGACCCTGGGTCTGGAAGCTTCTCCTCTCTCAGTTCGGCTATTCTGGACCTGTCCTTGTTGCCAAAATTCTTTTTCTGTAATCTGTCGATCGGGGTCAACAACACCAGTCCTTTTCGCCCTATCTGAGGTCAGCACTTTCATCTCGTTCTTGCCCTTGGAGTCTTCTACGACAACCATATTCATAGATAAAGATACTATGTTCTGTGCAAAAGGATTAGTGTCTATCTTCATCTTGCCATCAAACTTTAAATGTCCATCTTGAATAGCTTTCTGGATCTTCATCCTGAACACTCGGTAATCATTGATGGTATGAGAGTTGGTGTTGTGGTAGCCGCAAAATCTCTTGTCCTTAACTCCTTCAGGACGTAGCATGGGGTTCCCTCGGGAAGCTTGATGCGTCCTTCCCTGAGCAACAGCTCGAACAACTTGTCTGATTTGGATACATCAAAGTCGTAGGTACCTTTCTGCTTCCTCAACCATCGTTGGTTGACTTGAGTTGGCTCCTTTGCCCAGACCAGTTCGGTCGCGGTAACTTCATCCTCGTCCTCAAACTCCGTTGCCTCTTCCAGGAAACTTTGATACACCGCACTAGCCACATCACCTTTCTGGAAACGGTTATCCCTTCTGAGCCCCTGAGCCTGGTTACTCATCACCGCTAGCCGTTGCGACAATTGGCCAAGGTCTTCAAAGTCCAAGCCAAAGAGCTTCTCTCTGACATTCGGCTGCATACCTGCTATCGCCATCCTCGGTAGCTGGTCATCTGGTAAATTCAGAGAATAGCAGAGATTCTTGGTTTCTCTGAACCTGCGAAGATATTTTTGAGGCGTCTCGTTGGGCTTCTGTCTCAAGCTCATTAAGTCGACCAGCTTCTTCTCGTTGGTGCCTGTAAAGAAATATGCATGGAACTTCTGTTCCAAGTCTGCCCAGCTGATGATGGAGTTTGCTGGAAGGGATGCAAACCATGTGAATGTCGGCCCTGTCAGAGACATAGGGAAGTATCGAATCTTCCAAGCATCGTCTATAGATGCCTCCCCTAGCTGCATCAAGTACCGGCTGATGTGCTCTATAGTGCTAGTGTCATCCTGACCTGAGAATTTGGTCAAGTCTATAGGGGCTTTCACCCTTGGGGGAAGAGCCACTCGGTTGTACCATTCTGGATAAGGGGACTGATACGCATATGACTGGTTCCTCGGCTTCAAGCCAAACTGATTCTTCATCATGTCTGCCATCCTATCCATGATCAGGTCGACACTAGGATTCTGAGTTCCTCATGTGTGCCCTCCAAACGGTAGTCCTGCGGGGTTCCCGTACCCAGGATTCGGGAGAGCATTAATGGTGCTGTAATCGGCAAACTCCTGATACCCCTACCCATACATGCTTTTCTGCAGCCTGTTCGCTATTGGGGATATCTTGTGAGCCGAATGTGGAACGTTTTCTGACATCCCGAATGTGAGTTGACCGTAAGTCATGGGATGTTGCTCCTTCTGGTGAAGGTTCGTCCCGGTTTGGGCCATGTCAGACGTTTCTCCTTCTTCAGTGGTCTTCCCGTGAGGCTTGGACACGGGGAACAGCGTTGCCCCATGTATCGGGCCATGAGTTTCCTCGAAGAGCTTGTCGGCGGCTGGCCCGAATGTGTTGATCAGGATCTGGCGAAAAGTGTTTAGGAAAGCTGAGTGATGATTTGTCATGGTTTCACTCATAGCTTTATAAATCACAGCGCCGAATCTGCGCTCCTCCTCTTCATTCGTCTCATCGGATTGATTCGGGAGAAGGGTCCTTGGGAGCGCCTGCTTCTGGATGACTTTGTTGCTTTTGTTCTTTGAGAACAACATCAAGCATTTGTTCTAGAACTCATCGCATGTCTGCTGGACAGTGCTCCTTATGCCCGCAGGTAATTCGTCCATGGTTACGTCCAGAACCAGACTGTTGTCGATCTCAACTATCTGGTCCCACCGAGCGTGCCAAAAAGTGTGTTGACACAAAATGCGACGTACTGCGTCTCACACACAGCAAGCCGGAAAGCGTGACTTCAATCAGGTGCCCGGGTGCTTTGAGAACCGAGAACGTGCCAGTCAGTTTGACCTGAAACTAACAAGGGATGAAAGTCATTAGATATAAACTGGAACATGCCGGGTGATACCACACAGTTCCATATGTACGGCCCTGAAGCCACTTACAACGACATACAGCTATGAAAGCTATCTGCCAACAGGTTTTATGGAACGTTCGGCTAAACTGAACATGTAACACACAAATCATTGATTGCCGAACGTGTGTGCATGAAAAAAGGACGTACAAACGACTTGTAATTGACTATAAGTTAAAGCATAACCAATCTCGGCAATTAGCCGAATTGGGGTCTATGATGAAGGAAACACATAAGAAAACATGATTAAACTAATCTAAAGCCTGCATCTGCCGCACGACACTCAGCGTTATCAAAGCTTAAACATGGATAGCATGCATGAACCCGCAACACATGATAGTCTAGATTCAAGCTAATTCGGCTATTTTTACATATAAGATCTACTCATGGAAACAACATGGGAGCAATTCATGATAACGCAGATAGATCTATATGAACTAACAAGAGCTGAACCGTATCAATCTAGATTGGGCAAAAGTGTGTTTGCAAATATGTAAAGATTATATAAAACATGCAACACGATAGCTTAATGAACCCAATAGATCTTGCCAAATCTACAGCAGCCGATAACTATCTTGCTTTTGCTAAGCATACAAGCAAATATCCGCCGCACGACATCTACTCATAGGCAAAACACAAGTGAAGACCTCTTGATTATTGAACAAAGATCCGCCGCATGATCATTGATAATAAACAAGACTACTTGCATCAATATCTAAATCCACCGCATGATACTAGACATGATAACAAGGTTGCCAAGACTTACGGAGGTTGACGGATCGATGATTCCTCTCGAAGAACTTGACGACACGACAAAGGACTCGAAATTGGCACGGGGCCGGTTGTATTGGTTTGGTTGTGAACACTTTTTACAATGGCCAAAGGTTTATATTTATACCCTGGTCATGACACGAATCCTAAAAGGATACAATTATAAGATATTTAAGGAAAAGAACACGAGACTTTTAATCCTAGTTTTCCTTCTAGAATCTTCATTCCCTTAATCGTTGCAATATCAGTTGCTCAATTCGGCTCTTACTCACCGCTTTTATCGCTTTCCTTAACGGAAGATCACCACTCCTAAAATAGTCGACCACACGATCACTTTGCCGAATCCTTATAAATGAGCCGATTGCACCTGCCAAATATTCCAAATGCTTGCCTCTGAATTTTACTGCACATTGGCCCATCTGTCATTTTCCTAGGCGTGCCAAAATCCAGTGTTTACAGCGACCGATTGCCGAATCCGGGAATTAACCGACTGCATGGACTTTGCCAAATGCTCTGAGCATCCATCTCCGCCGACTCATCGTATACTGGCCCACTTGTCATTGTGTGAAAATCCGGTGTTAACACATTTACAATGAGCTCCTCCTCACCTCCATAGATTAGGAACACATCTTTAGTCATTCTCAAGTACTTAAGGATGTTTTTAACAAGTGTCCAGTGGCTCTCACCTGGATTAGCTTGGTACCTGCTCGCAACACTTAGAGCATATGAAACATCTGGGCGAGTACATATCATGGTGTACCTGATGGAACCAAACGACCAAAGTGTATGGAACCTTACTCATGCGCTTATGTTCATCAGCTGTCGAAGGACACTGCTTATCGCTAAAACACATACCATGTGACATAGGCAAGAACCCTTTCTTGGACTGTTCCATGTTGAACCGTTTCAACACATTGTCAATGTACGTATATTGGCTTAATCCTATAAGCCTCTTTGATCTATCTCTATAGATTTTGATGCCCAAAATGAATGTTGCTTCTGCTAAATTCTTCATAGAAAAATTGTTATTCAGTGAAGTATTTACGGATTGCAACATAGGAATGTCATTCCCAATCAATAATATGTCATCCAGATACAAGATTAGAAATACAACAACACTCCCACTTTCATTCTTGTAAACACAAGGTTCTTTATTCTGATGGAAGCCAAACCCTTTGACCACTTCATCAAAACGAATGTTCCAACTCCGAGATGCTTGCTTTAACCTATAAATAGATTTCTTTAGCATTCATATTTTTCCAACATTATTAAAATCAACAAAACCTTCGGGATGTATCATATACTCGTCCTCTTCCAAATTTCCATTTAGAAAGACTGTTTTAACATCCATCTGCCAAATCTCATAATCGAAATAAGTAGCTATTGCTAGAATGATATGGATAGATTTAAGCATCGCCACTGGCGAGAATGTCTCGTCGTAGTCAACTCCTTGAACTTGCCAAAAACCCTTTGCAACAAGTCAAGCTTTATAGACGTGAACCTTTCCATCCATATCTTTTTTGTTTTTATAGATCCATTTGCACTCTATGGGCTTAACCCCATCAGGTGGGTCAACCAAGTTCCAATATTGATTGGTTCCATGAAATCTATCTTGGATCTCATGGAACTTTGCCATTTCTCGGAATATGGGTCCATCATTGCTTCCGTGTATGTCACAGGTTCATCATCGTCTAACAATAACACTTCCCCACGTGCCACATGGATTCTTGTTGACCTTCGTGGTTGTGGTGGTGTTTCTATTACCACAGGTATCTCAATTGTTTTGCTACATTAGCATCACTCGTAGAGTCATTATCTATTGGTTCATTTTGAACTTCTTCAAGATACACCTTCTGTCCACTTTTCTCTCTTTTGAGAAACTCTTTCTCTAAGAAAACACCATTCTGAGTAACAAACATTTTGCCCTCTGATCGGTTGTAGAAGTAATACCCTAAAGTTTCCTTTGGATATCCCACAAAAAAGCATTTGTCTAACTTGGATGTTAGTTTATCTGACATAAATCGTTTGTCATAAACTTTACAACCCCAAATCTTTAGAAAAGACAAACTGGCACTCTTACTAGTCCACAACTCATATGGTGTCTTAACTACGGACTTAGACAATACCCTATTGAAAGGTCCTAGATGGCTAGAGGGGGGGTGAATAGCCTAATAAAAATTCTACAAATCACTAGAGTAAAGGGTTAGAATAACACTTAAGCGAAGCTTTTTGCTCTAGCTCTACTAGGGGTGCAAAGCCACCTATCCAAGAAATTCTAGTTAGTTAAGTGCCTAACAAACAATAGCAAGATCCTAAGGCACTCAACACAAGCTAGCAAGAACAACTAAACAAGAGAGTTAGCTAAACTAACTACAAGCTACACAAGCTAGCTAAGCAAGATAAGGAAGAATGTAAATGCGAGGATAGAGGTGATTGTTATACCGAAGCCTTGTGAAGAATGAATATCAATATGAAGACCAATCACAATGAGATTGTTGACACAAAACATGGCACAAAGGGTAAACCGCAAGCGCACGGCTGTCAAGGTAGCTTTCACCCAAGAGTATTCCTAGGGTATCGAATCCACGGGGAACGTGAAGTGTACTTAACAAAGAACTAAGTTCATCCTATGATGACACAAGGGGTTTATGATAGGTTGTGTAGAGAGGATCTCTATGGTTATGAAACTAGCAAGGCAAGGTAAGACACAAAGGTTTTTCACTTCGGGCCAATAGGCCATTTAGCAACAGAAAGGGATGAGAAGGGTGCTAAAGATTACCATTGAGGAAAGCATACTTGAGGCCAGAAGGAAGGGGTTTGAGCTCGATGGGAGGTTTAGGTGGTGGCTCAGATTCCTTCAAATCT
>CM039131.1:23050649-23061312 GCA_022036555.1 Microstegium vimineum
ATGATGATTATCTCTATGTAATGCTGACATGTGGGCATTTCCGTCATATTTACTGATATCCCCCTGCAGAAATAGACATTCACCAAAACTCGTGGAATTCTGTGAGTATAAACCTTATTTCTAGATGTTGGTTTCATATACATCCTTTTCCTTATCTACTTGACGGTTGGATTTGGTACTTAAGGACCGTCAACACCCGACTGGCCATGGACTAAGTGGAGGCCTTGTGGGGCCAAGTGAAGGTCGGCTGACCCCCCTTGGGGGTTCTGGCCCACCTTAGTCGTCCTAGTGCTAGTCCCACTTGTCATTGATGTTGATTGTTGGTTCTGAGGTGATTGTCACGTTTATCTCCATTGTGTGGGCCCATGGATCTATGTGTTATGCATATGAGCCGTTAGGGAGAAAGCACAGAGTGATCCAAGGGCTGAAATCACTCTGAGGTGCTTCTCCTGGATCCTGGCCGAGGGAGGAGAGCTGGTGGGCCCATAGAGTGGTCGGCCGACCCCCTATGTGGGTCCCACTGGCTCTCCTTTGCTCCATTTCTTCATTCCTGCATTCAAACACTCCATGGACATGTGGAACTTGTTATTTGGTAAATTATGCTCATGATGTGTTTGTTTATCCTTGATCCTAAAGTTGGTGGCATCATTTTAGTTATATAAAAGTGCATCATTTTTGGTGCCAACAAGATCCCCCAAGCTTAACCTTTGCTCGTCCTGAGCAAACAATCAAACTTAGCTTGATGGATCAGGAGTTGCTACTATGTTTCATATTTCAAGAGTACTAAATCTACAACAATCATACTTCTCTTTTGAATGGAAAAGTTAGCAATAAAGATTCACCCATATTACCTTAGTCCTTCATGGGGCTTATAGCTTTATCCTTTCTCTTGGGCGGTTGAGAGATAGAATAACTTGACTTGAGCACTAGTTTTCTCATTCTTTCACAAGTTTCATATCAGAGGTTTTTGCAATGTTTTGTAAAAGAAAACTTAGTGTTTCTCAAATGGTACTCTCGAGTCGCTCATAGGGTGTATGATTCCTCACCAAGGCATATATCAAAGTTTGCCTTCTTTCATCCTATCTCTAAAGCTAATGTGGAGCTATAGGTAGGGATCAAAGATGTAGCAAATTTACCTTGCATATATTGTAAAGTCAAATTCCGGATCCAAGGAGAGAAATGTCATATTCTTAGATCAAGATGTGCAAGTGTGTGGAAACATGGGAAATGATCAATACTCCGATATTTGGATGATCTCTCTTTCCTAACTTATTATTTTGAGACATAACTATCTTTTTAATTGTTCTATGAGCTTTGAAGATGCTCATTTTTTTCAGAGAGCTTTGGAATGCTCATAAATTTGGGAATTTAGAATGCCCCTGAATTTTTCATAATTTTGCATAGTCTATGTCTCATTTACTAGAAACAAATTAGAGAGTCTTTCTATTGGAGCATGAAGTATGAACTATGTGGAAATGTAAGGCATGTTTCTGTGTACTTCCAGTGTAGAAGCAGCATGTATATGTGGCGTGTACGTGATCTTGATCTTGGGAGCATGATAAATCTCTCAACAAGGGTCACAAAACTTAACCAAACTCAACACAAAACAAGCAACTTATATAGAAAGCTTATATCATGAAAGAGCATGTATGGTTTGGTAGGAAATTTCACCATTGAGGAACAAAAAGTGTTTTATTATTTTAATAAATAAAACTCCGATAGTCATTCTTGCTTAGAACAATATTATAGCAGCTCTTATCTTGTCATATCATGTCTCACAACAACTTAGACTTAATTACGGCATTTGCAACCCACAAAAGTTTGAGGTTCATGATGGTTTCTTTTAGGCCAAGTAATCCATACTTAGAGAAATACCAAGTTGTAAACTAAGTACTAGAGAAACACTTAGCAAAGAAACTATTCATCATTTCCATAGGAGATATTAATTTTCATGGAACATGTGAGAGTAGCGAAAAGGTCTTTTTATTTTTTTAGATGCGAAAACAAAAGATAAGCAGGAAATTGCATGAATATAAATGTCGAAATTAAATACTTAACTTAGTGGGGGAGGGAACCTCCCCAAGCTTATCCTTTGCTCAATAAGGTGGTAGATATGGATGTAGTTGCCACCACAAGTCCCACTGCCAGTGTTGTTCTTCTTGCATTGCTTGGATGTCTTCGGCAGTTTGCTGGACTATACGTGTTGTCTCACCATGCTCAACACGCAGCTCACCAAAAGTATTGGTGAGATGATCAAATTGTTGCCGCCATTCACGATGCTCCCTATCTCGTGTGAATGAGAAGGATGTTCGTGGTCCTTGCGGACGTGATGGTCGAGAAGGCAAGCCACTAGAAGTGTGCATGGGATCGGAAGATTTATCGTCTTCCTCTTCGCCGACAGCTCCTTGGGAAGGACCACCTTGCTCAAGATGAACAAAGTATAGCCCCTCCTGAGCTCTCCTGTCTGAGCCTGTAAAACCTCTTTGCCCAATTCCTTGATCTAAATCAAGGGTTAGCTTATGGGGCCTATACAACTGACATTGCCTATTTGGAAGAGGCACCTCAATTGTATGGCCATTGTAAATCATTTTAAGTTCACCATTAGCATCTCTTTTTAACATTTGAGCAGTTGTAAGATATTCTTCTGAGATTATGGATATAGGGGCAGAGATGTAAACAAAGGCTTGAGTGCCATTTAGTAGGTTCATGGATTCGACAAGACGAGTGATTAAAGATGTGAATTGAATATGTTCATTACTCTCAATTGAACTTTGCCAAAACTCCACTAAGCATTTTACAGGAGGGATTTGAATTTTGTTTACCATGGCATACAACAATTTTAATTCCATGTCACTTAGCATGCTAGCATTACTTCCAGGAAATAGAGTTATACTCATCCAAAGATGCATGAAATGAAGGGTTGGATTATGAATTTCCTCAGGTTTGGGATTTGAGCAATCATTTAGAGCAGAGATAGACAACCAAAATTTCCTCTTGTTAAACCTACGCATGGCAAAGTCTAAATCTAGAAAGCATGAATCATCAAAGCCAAGAGCGACATTTAGATGACTCCAAGTTAAACTATAGCTTTGGTTAAACATGTGAAAAGAAATTCCATCATTAGAGACTTGGAGAGAGCATAAGAATTCTAAGGTGAGCAACTCGATTCCAAGTTCATCTATTTGCCAAAAGCTAGACCAACCAATAGTGGAAAAGATAGTGTCGAATTCGGTGGTCATACCTGTATTGGGGAGAAGACTCGGATCCAATATCCTTGTGTGCTCGAAAGATCGATCACGAAGAGAGAGATATCTTTGATACTCTAGTTGGTCGAACCAGAGACCACTTTGTTGATCATAGGTCCTCATTGGGGGCACCATGAATGCCCCAATATGAGGTACCTCAGTCGACACTTCTTTCTGCTCCTGAAGGTGTTCTTCAGATTGGACGTTCTCCCAAATGTATTGGGCAGAACCTCCCCTTCTTATTCCTTGGGAAGTATCCTCAAATTGGTGGGAGAGTCGAGATGAGCTCCCACTTAGGATTTGCTTTGCTTTCTTGAATGCGGATCTTATGGGGTGCTTCATATTGAGAGAAGAAGAGGGACACAAGGGCAAGACTAGGACAAGGTTGTGTGTGAAGTGGACTTCTAGTTTGCCTTGTGAGGAGAAGTTTGAGCTAAGAGAAGCTTGAAGAAGACAAGAGATCTTCTTGTGGATTAATGAGAGCAGCACTACTTCTATTGAGGGCTAAGAACTTCTCTTGAATGAAGAGAGGAGAGAGCAAGGCAAGAGAGGCTTGAGCTAGAAATAGATTTTGGTTGAGGTGTGAGGGATTGAGCTCTCCTTGCATGGGGTTTTATAGGGGAGGGGAATGGCACTAAAGGGGCACCATGGGGTGGTTAGCCGACCCCCCCTTGGGCATGCCCTTGGGTGCTATGATCACTATCTTTGGTAGATGTCTTACACAAAGAAAAAGAGAGAGAGGGGGGAGGTGACCAAAGGTGGTCGGCCGACCACCTAAAGTGGGGATTCCACTCATGCTTTTTCTAGTGCTTGGTGAAAGGTGAAGGATGTCATGTGATGTGATCAAAAGCTGAGCTAAAGTGGTCAAAATTCTCCTCTTTAAACGAAGAGTAGTGGGGGACAAAGGTATGTCATGCTTTGATCAAAGATGATTGATATGTTTTCTTTTTCAAAGCATGACAAAGTGAAAGTGATATGTGTCATGATTCCCCACTTTGGACAAGGAGTAGTGGGAGACAAGGATGTGTCATGCTTTAACCAATAGTGATTGATGTACTTTAAAGCATCACAAGACAAAAGAGATGTCCCCTAAAGAAGAATCTGATTTTTGAAAGTCTCACTACTCAAATCATGAGATGCTTGGACAAAGGATGGTGGGAAAGAAAGAGGGATGATCATAGGGTACCTAGGGTGGTTGGCCGACCCCCCTAGTCCTCCATTTTTTTCTTTTTCTTTTATAAATATCATGTTGTGTTCCTCTTTTAAATAAGCCAAGATAGGGTGCATAGGGTGGTCGGCCGACCACCCTATGGATCTACCTTTTGTCCATTTTTAGTGCTAAACTAATTCTCCAGTTTTATTTAATCTAACTTTATCATTCTCCTTCTAAATTTTAAGCATCAAAGAATTTAAAGAATTGAACTAAATGTAAGAAGGGAAATAAAAGATAACTAACGACTTACCTTTCGGCGAAGGATCCTTGATTTTAAGTCCTTGGAGTAGGACTCTCATTTTTGTTCATTCCTCAGGTGCACTTGATGGCTCCGGAGATGGAGACCGCAGAGTGTGCACCTCCTTTGCTTTACAAACCTGCCTTGGATTGGCGGGTTTGTCCTTCTTGAGTTCACTGATCTTGGCCTCTGGGTATTGCTTCTTCTTTCGTGGAGCTTGAACTCTTTTTCTTGGTGGTTGTGCTTTAACCTGTTTGTTAAGTTTATAACTGTTGAAAACACATTTTACCTTATGACTCGGGAACTGGAAGTGGATCTGGCCCGATCCTACATAGATGACCGTGTTGGTGGTGTTGAGGAAGGGCCTTCCCAAGATGACTAGTATTTCCACGTTGGTTCCCATGTCCAAGATGATGAAATCGGTGGGGATGTATTCATCTTGAATGTTTACCAAGATATCCCTTGCAAGTCCCTCGGGAAACCATATGGTTTGATCTGCCATTTGCAGGCGAACACATGTAGGGACCATAGGTCCTCCTAAGAGATTATCATATGTTACCTTAGACATGATGTTGATGCCCGATCCGAGATCGTAGAAGGTGGTGTGGAATGTTTGTTGTCCGATTGAGCATTTGATCATTGGGTGTCCTGGATCTTCCTTCTTCATGATGAAGGGAGGATCGAGAAGATAGCCCCAATAGGAGTGAAGTGGAGGCTTACCGAACCTCGCTGTGACCATATTAACATGCTCAATTGAATCCTCTAGTTTGATAGGAATCTTACCTTGTTCTATGGATGGCATAAATGCTGCTAATTGAGTTAATTGTGTTTCTAGCATTTTATTAAAACTCAGTTGTTTTTTCATGGCAGTTGTAAATCTATCCATTGTCTCACCAAAATTTTCAAGAACTTTATCAGTGACAATCATCATTTTATTTATACCATCATTAATTTTAGATTGACCAAGAACAAGATCTTTTAATGAAGGCTGGTTATTGTAAGAATTGTAATTATTGTAATTTCTATTACCTCCATTAACTTGGTAGAAGAGGCATGAATTCCAACTTCCTTGTTGTTGGGGTCAATACCCATTGTTGTTGTTGTTGCTGATGAAGTTCACATCCTCCTTCGATGTCTCAGGGCAATTTTTGCCCGAGTGATCATTTCCTCCGCACACCTCGCACCATGGATCGGCTTCAATAGCTTGTGCGGCGGTGATGGGGTAGATGGCCTCTCGTTCCTTCTTGGAACCTTCTTCTATTTTCTTCATCAAGATGTCCATCTTGGCAGAGAGTATGCCCACCTCACTGATGGTGTGCATACCCCTCCTCTTTGGCTGGAGACATTCCTCACCCCATCCTTGGTTAATCACCATTTTCTTGATGAGGTCCTTGGCATTTCTCACTGTGTGTTAGAGAAATGCCCCTCCAGCAGCAGCATCAAGGTGACTACGGGCCATGCTAGACAGCCCATGGTAGAATCTTTGGATCAAGAGTCAATCGTCTATCCCATGATGAGGATAGGCACGAATGTACTCCTGGAGACGCTCCCATGCTTCGGGAATCATCTCGTCAGATTTTTGTTGGAAGCTTGAGATCTTTCCACGAAGAGCATTTTTTTTGCCCGTCAGGAAGAACTTCTTGAGGAATGCATTGGCACACCTCTCCCATGTAGTGGCCTCTTCTTTGTGGGTGTAGAACCATTTCTTCGCCTTCCCCAATAACGAGAATGGGAAAAGACGAAGGCGAATGGCGTCAGACGCCACTCCCTTGATAGTGAAAGTGCCACATAACTCCATGAAGTGCTAGAGATGAGCATTGGCATCCTCATGGGGCTTCCCGCAAAATGGATTGGCCTGCACCATGTGGATCAAGGCACGCTTCAGCTCGAAGCTGGCATCCCCGAAGTTGACTTCAGGGCCCTCAGCTACGTGGGTAGCGGACAGAGCCGAGAAGTCAGAGATCGCCTTCTGGGCCATAGATTCCTTGAGTGGTGGTGTAGAGCCTCCTTCCTCGAATGAATTCAAGGTCGAGATGAACCTCTGAGGGGGAACTTGACGACGTCTAGTCCTCCTCAACAGCTGCTCGGGATCTTCGAGATAGTTTCTCGGCAGTTGGAAACCGCTCATACATTGTCTGGCTTCACAGGAAAGGAAGACACAGACAGGGTAAGCCCCTATGAGTAATTGATAGCTAAGTTAACGAGAATCTCTGGATTCAATCTAATTAAAATTTCTTGACTAGACTTTCCCCGGCAACTGTGCCAAAAATCCGCAAGCACACAGATTATACTGTTGTAGCACATCACCTAGGAGTATTCCAAGGTATCGTAATTTATATTTTTCAAAGGGAAAGCTGGTCTAGAAATGATAATTGGATAGAGATCCTAGAGAGCACCTCAACTTAGTACCAACTAGTATAGGGGGTAAACGATATATGTGATAGGAAGGGTTGATGAATGAATAAGCCAAGGGAAATGATACTTAGAACGGACTAGATAGAACAACTAGGTGGGAGGACAATGAGAGAGTATAGGGACTCCTATGTACTTCACTCTACTTAAATATACTTAGCCAATTAACTAGCCTAAACACTATAGCTAGGCGAGGGGATAGATCAGCAGGAGGAGAAAACTCCTACCGGACCGCGCCCTCGTTTTACGGGGGCTTTACCTTTTAAGAACTTGCCTAAAAACACGTGGTGGAATACAAGGTTGTCACCTCTTGCTAGCTACCACAAACAATCCGTGCAACAAGCGGTAACCAAGGATAAGATGATGTATAAGCACCACGCTACACACAACTTACTACTTTGACTATGATCTATAATCAAAGCACCCTATGATAGGCAATGATCGCATACATGAAAGGCCACAAGGATCACAGACTATGGATGTAAAGGCTATTAAAGAGCAAAAGCATATAACAAGAATATATCTAGTATAGAAATGCTCAAAGTAAATACTAAGTAAAGTAGAGAGAAAGATATATATTGAATAAGATAAAGTCTTACAAAGAAGGAAAGATACAAGAGCTATATCAGACTTTCCAGAAGACAACTCTAGAAATCCCGAGCGCAGCTCGACTCAACTCGAACTCCCACTCTAGACTAACTACTAGAACAATCTAAGGAATAGACCTTGTAGGCTTTTTCACCATGTGTAGAGAGGGGGTATGAGCCTCTATTTATAGTGGGAGGTGGAGTAGGGGCTACTCCAGCGCCACGTCAGCGATCCAGGGGGCTTAAATCCTCCACCCTTGGATCCAACCGCCTTTGAACCGCCTCTAGATGGATGGATGTGATCTTCAACATGTGCCAATAGGTATGGCGGTTGGAAGAGCCCAAACTAACCAACCAACCCTATGGCAGGTGGGCCCTCCTTTGGCCATCCAAAGGTAGCCCCACTGGTCAGGGACCAAGTGGAGGCCTTGTGGGGCCAAGTGATGGTCTGCCGACCCCCCTAGGGGGTTTTGGCCCACCTCAGTTGTCCTGGTGCTGGTCCCACTTTTCATTGATGTTGATCGTTGGTTTCTAGGTGATTGTCACGTTTATCTCCTTGGTGTGGGCCCATGGATCCATGTGCTATGCATATGAGCCGTTGGGAGAAAGCACAGAGTGATCCAAGGGATGGAAATCACTCTGAAGTGCTTCTCTTGGATCACTCCGAAGTGCTTGTCCTAGATCCTGGCTAAAGGAGGAGAGCTGGTGGGCCCATAGGATCCTGGTCGACCCCCTATGTGGGTCCCACTAGCTCTCCTTTGTTCGATTTCTTCATTCCTGCATTCAAACACTCCATGGACATGTGGAACTTGTTATTTTGTAAATTATGCTCATGATGTGTTTGTTTATCCTTGATCCTGAAGTTGGTGGCATCATTTTAGTTATATAAAAGTGCATCATTTTTTGTGCCAACACTACTGAGACGTGCCAGGTAGCCCAAGCTGAGGAGTCAGTGACAGTCTGGAGCTAGACCCGAGAAGACGGCTAAGTATCTCTGTCTGTTGCCTCTGAATCTCGGTGGTCTGATGCTGATGGGCAAGGAACTGAAGCTGAAACTCATCCTGTCGTGCTTGTGTCTGAGCCTAAGTTGCAAGCTACTGAGCTAGGAGCCTCCGAACCTCCTCGGCCTGTTTCCTCTGCTCCTCTACCTGTCTGGACTGCTCCTCCTGCATCCTCCAAAGAATAGACATAAGAGTAGCCTCTGAAGTGCCTGAGTTAATAACTAGAGCCGGAGCTGCACCTGACCCACCGGCCTTGTTGTCGTGTGACCTGGTTACGTACTCGGGGATCAGACAATAGTCCTCGTCTGAGCTGTCTGATGGGAAGTCATCTATGTAAGTATCATCAACCGCAGCATCTATCTGAGCATCCAGATCGGCAAGCTCTGCCCAGCTAGCTCCTGAACTGTGGCCTCCTATGGCTCCTCAGACTCAGGTGCAATACTAGTCTAGCATGTATGAGGGCCCTAAGTACGTCTGCCACGCCCTCTGCCACCGTGAAGAACCAATTGACTCATCTTATACTCCGAAAAGGCGGTGGCGGACCGGGTAAGAGTGGTGAGATGCATAGCTGATCTAGCTCGAGAAACCATCAGAAAGGAAATCCAGTGGGCATACTGGAGCTGCCAGTGACCTCTGAAACCTATTGCTATGATGTCCTCCATCTCGCTGACCAGCAAATCCCAAAGGTTAAACTTCTCCATCCGGACTACGTGACCTAGTAGCCAGAGCTGAAGACGAGTCAGTGTATCACGAGCTCCTATCCGAGGGAGAATCGTACACCTGAGTACCTCGTGTAGAGTGCGGGCAATCGGCATGAGATCACGCGGAAGGCGACTGGACCCATCTCCAAATGGCTGTATGAAGCAAGTCCGTACAAAGTCAGACGACGGCACCACTCCGTCGTGTGGTCCACGAGGTGCCTCCTGGTCACCGTAGCACAAGCTGTGGATCCTCGTTTCTAAGGCCTCAAGGTGGACGATCTCCCTGAACCTGCAGGCGGTAACCCTGTAGTCACGACCTCTGAAGCCGTAGTGAAAGAACTCATGGACTGGAGAGATCCACAGCGAGGAGTAGAACTATCTCACCTAGTCCTCCTGGTTAGGTGCCAATATGACCCATCAACTCGGTCAACCCCTGTAGATACTGTAAATGTTGAGTAATCTCTGGGCCACTGACATTGACTATGCACTGGAATGGGCAGACTCTATGTGCACGAAGTGGAGCGTCTGTCTCAACATACCCTCGGTAGAAATCCTCGTGCAAGGTGGTGTAGAAAGCTGGACTGGCACGAGGGTCTCGCTGACCGGGGAACCACGACTGAAGGTCAACAAAGCGCAGAGTCTGAATCTGCTTTGCCATGAGGGCGCATACCTGGTGTCTCACTGGGTCTGGCTGACAAAGTCTAGGTGGACTGTCAGGCCTAGATGGTGAGAGATCTCTAGTGTTTTGGATAATTGATGAAACCTTAAAGGTACTAACCTAGCTCTAAGTGTTTGAGTAGGTATAGTACATTCATGGAAGATGATGACAAGTGATGGAGCAAGCAAAGGTGGTGGAGACCTAGAGCTCACACATGGAGAAGAAAGAAAGTGAAAGACCCTAAGCAATTCAAGGCAAAGGCATATTCTGTGGCTTTTCTTGTGGTGATCAAGACACCAAGTGGGTGTGATCACATTTAGGATAGACAACCGTACTATTAAGAGGGGAAATACAAAAGTGATTGCGGTTTGTCAAGTGCCACTAGGTGTTATCTATATTGCCTGTGCATTTAGGACTTAGTGACATACACCATGCTAAATGTCAAGTGAAACATGCCAAGAGTGCTCACTAAAGTGGATATTTAGTACTTGGCAACATTGCAGCAAAGGTGGAAGAAGCAACACTTAGAAGAAGCGTCGGACACTGCAGATCAGGGCGTCGGACGCTGTCCGATGCGCCAGACGATGGCGCTGGACGCTGGCTTCAGC